>JARYGA010015185.1:0-44994 GCA_030545235.1 Helianthus tuberosus
GAATTGGGTCGCATGGAAAAAAGTAATTGCACCAGTAGAATATGGGGGACTCGGGTTTGGATCGCTCCGGGATGCCAATTCGGCCATGTTGGCTAAATGGTGGTGGCGGTATAAAAACGACAATAGCGGGTTATGGAGGAGGGTGATTTGGGCCATACATAATAATTCAAGGGACTGGAACTTTATTCCTGTGAAACTATCGTTGCCTGGTCCATGGAAACAAGCCGCTAAATCAATTGAGCAAGTCGAAAGTAATGGTGTCGAGATAAGAAGATCAATAAAAGGGATTCTGGGTAATGGTTTAAATATACTGTTCTAGCTGGATAATTGGGCATCGGAACACCCGCTTTACATGCTTTTTCCAGCTCTGTTTGGGCTGAAAAAAAATAAGTTTACAACGGTTAAGGAACGGGTTGATGTGGACGGGTTGAACTGGGTGTGGGATTGGAAGAGGGAGCTGAGAAATGGGGTTGAATGGGCTGAATTACAACATTTAAATGACATGCTGGGGCTGCCGAGAATGGCGAACAGGCCAGACAGGTGGCTGTGGTCTCTAGATGGTGAGGGGGCGTTTTCCGTTCAAAGTATTAAAGCTGCAATCACTAGACAGCAGCTTTTTCCAGCTCCGTATGTACCGAAACGTAATAATTGGGTCCCGAAAAAGGTAGAAATATTAGTTTGGAGGGCTGAGTTGGATAGACTTCCGACTAAATGTGCGTTAATGAGACGTAACATTAATGTGGGTTCGGTTCTATGTCCGATGTGCGGAGAAATGAGTGAATCATTGGATCATCTTTTTGTGGCATGTGGACTTGCACAGGTACCACCTATTTTTGCTTTCGGTATAAGAGATATTTTGGAGGTGCAAAATGGTGTGTGATCGTCCCCTAAGTTCAAAAAGGCGGTGCATGCCGTGTGTTTAACCGGATTGTGGTGTATATGGAAGGCACGGAATGAATTAGTTTTTAACCAAAATAGATGGCCGGTGAAGAAGATCGTGGGAGATATAAAGACACTAAGCCACTTGTGGGTTAAAGGGAGATCGAAACAGGCTGGTCTCAACTGGGATATTTGGCGAGAATTCAAATTACATCTAGTAGGTTGGTGATCCGATTGGATGAAAGAATTTATGTATTTTTTGGTGTAGGTTCCCGTAATGGTGAAACTGTAAATATTAAGGCTAGTAACTCTTTAGCCGATTAATAATAATAAATATTTTGTTGACCGTTCAAAAAAAAAGTTTCATCCGTGTCATGGGATCCGCTAAAGCCAAATTTTCTTGTAGTGTTAAGATAAAAACAGTGTAGCAAACTAGCAATCAAATATGATGATGACTTACGTAGCCACAAAGAAAAATGCCAAAGACTCTTTCTTAAGTTTCTCCTCATACTCATCGTCATCGTCAGCATAAGCATCCTAAGATTAAAAAATATTGTTGCAATTTAAACATTTAAAAATAATAACTTCAAGTATTAAAGAAAGATTCTGATTGTGTAGTAGCATCTAAAAATTGAACTCACCAAATCAATTACTTTAAAGGTTGCCTTTTCATATCGAACTTTTGCTTCTTCTGCAAATGCCTTTACATATAAAAAAAAGTCAAAATAACACCGAAAAACTTTATATGTTGGAAAATAACGATGCATTAACTTCATTGTCTTAAAACCAGACCGATCACCACTAAAGTGTAAACAAGATAAGATGCTCGTGAGATACCCACGAAGCTAAACGAGTCCTATAATTTATAAACAAGCCTAAGCCTTAAAATAATCCTTATTTTATTGCTCTTATGGTGGCATAACGATTGTGAAGTGGCAGCCGGCGGTATGGGGCAGACTCTAAAGCCAGCATAGGCCCGGTTAAGACAACATAGTTTGGTCGGAGTGGGGCAACATAGCTCTCCAATTTGGGAAGTGCGGTGACCAAACACAAAAAAAGTTGTCGTTCAAAAAAATCAATAAATAATAAACGAACTAAACTTGAGCTCAGACTCGACTCTCAACTCGTTTACACCACTGGTCATCACTGCCACTCTACCGGCTTATTGGTCTAGTCACATTAAATGAGAAATAAATGATTTTCTTAGAGAATATGTAATTAATTAATTTAACTAGTGAAAATATAATTTTGTATATAAAAACTTTTTACTTAGAGCATCCAAAATAAGGAATTACAAAAAACGTATAAAAATATGTTTAGTCAACCAACGCATCATAAAAACACTTATTCTTTAAAAACACTAAAAACTAACCCAATAAAAAAACCAAAAATATTGCCAGATCATTATCTCTTTTTTTTAGCCAATTTATTTAGTAATCTCTTCGTATATTTTATAGTAGAAGTTAATATCTATGCATCCCTTTCTCTATCTCTTTATACATATACATAGAGACATAGAGAGATAGAGTGAAAATATGTGAAAATAATATTTAGAATTTAAGAATAGTGGAAGCCAAAGAAAGTTAACATGGCCCACAACTAATTCTCTCTCCTATCATTATATTTATATGCATAAAGTAGAATGGGACTCACAAATAGTTGTTTTTTCATCATTTTTTAGAAACCAAAACACATGTGCCACAGTAATAAGAATGGCAAAAAATGCCACATGAGCAGAAAAATTGGAACAAAACCACTAACCAGTGACGAAACTAATTCAAAAATTAAGAAGTATCTCATTTTTACCATACATTCATATAATAATGAAGAAAACATGATAATAAATAACGTTAACGATGTTGTCACATGACCAAAGGTATTAACTTATGTGGTCGCGTAAATCAATTTTAATAAACTTTATTGTGCAAAAAAAAAAGATATTTCAATAGGAGCTTGCAGCAGACAAGACCAAAGGTAACTCAAGTAGTGGATAGAATACGTAGTGTGATATTTCATTTTAACTTTAGTTTGCATGTTCTCCAACCACTACTATATACCCTAATAGACAAGAATATTTTGAGTACAACTGGCAAACCGTCATATCTTATTACTATCAGAGTCACAAAAATATTCTGATAATTCAACTTTTATCGACGTCTTCTACTATTACTTTCATTGGCATTTAATGGTTTTGATTAATTATTATTATTATTATTTTGGTATTTTAATTTAATATTATACTTTACTTGGTGGCATTTAAAAATACTAAAGTTACATAAAAAAAGAAGATAGATGACCTATCCCTTTCTGAGTTGCAAACACTAATGTATCAAAGCCAACCCCCCCTCCCCCCCCCCCCCCCCCCCCCCCACGAGGCTGAACAATTGATGTGGATAACCTGTAGGACTCTGGTCAGGAATTGGAAATATAATAAAGAATCTTTTCAAATATAATAATAATAATAATAATAATAATAATAACTTATTTCAAACTGTAAAATGAAACCATAAAAGAACACATATTTACTTTGCGTAACTTAAAACATAATAAATTATGGTTACCATTGAAAGCGAAACTTATAAAGTTAAAACAAAAATTCACAAATTTTGAAAATTGATAATATAACTGCACATTTATAAAGCGGAAACTGCACATTTATAAAGTGGAAAAATATAATTAGATTAAAGTTGAGGTTGTAGTGAAAAAATGCATTAAAATTAAGGTTGAGCTTTTAGTAAGGGTTTTGTTTTCAAAGAACCCATATAGCTTTTGTTTAAATATATTCACAAAACATATCTTCTTCTTTATGTTCTCTTTCTATTAACAAAACCCTATTTTCTTCTTCTATGTTTTTTCTCCCAGTAGCTGAACAACTTCGCAGGAGCATCGCAACGCCACTACTAGCCGTCGTTTCTCTACCATAATTTATTTAGGATATCCTAATATTTGTTTAAGGGTATCCTATACATAAAACGACAAAAAACACACTTCGGAATGCACTTCGGAGACAAAGTTGAGTGGTAGCACGGGCAACCCCTGACAATATATTGAATCCGCCCCTGCCTTAGACCATGTGTAGTGGGGCTTGAACTTCAAGCCCCTCTCTTTGACATTATCCGACATATGGCTCCTAGTTAGCAAATGGCTTGAAGTTAAAAACGGGTGCAATGGTAAAATGCCTCTTGCAATGATTAAATATTGAAATTGAATTAAAAAAATAAAAATAAAAACCCATAAAAATGTTTCATTGGCTATTCTCTCTTCCATCCGGCGTGTTTAAGGAAACGCCCAACGAAAAAACCATCAAAAACGCCCCGGGGGCGGTGACGCAAGGGTGATGAGGCGTTTTTTAGAGAAAAAATGCCCAAAACCCTTTCCACTACGGATGGTCTTATTTGGGATGGTCTTAAGACCCGTTGAACAACTTAACCAATCTCTAACCACCACTCGACTTATTTGAGTAGGTTATATTCACTGCGGTTTTAACCAAACTTTTTCTAGTCTAACAACTGAACCAAGTCACCGGTTCAATCGCCACTCGACCTATTTAGATCGGTCATGCCGGTGGCAGTTCAACCCATGCGAACTGAACCATCAAATTTCAGACCAATCAATCCGGTCCGGTTTTAACAACGGGGTAGGCTAAATGTACCCTATCTTATTACTTTTTATACCCCCTTTTCATAATATCATATTAAAACTTTTAATATTTACCTCCTATACAAATCATCATTTTAAAAAATATTCTTTTTGTTACAAAACAAATTCAAAAGTGTAAAAAAAGATTATTGACGTTTTTTTAAATATTTATTTTTTAATTTTATTTAAATCATATTTTTTAAAAGTTTTCATATATTGTTTCTAAAGACACTTTCTCAAATAGTATTTTGATTATGTTTTTTTATTGAAGATCTTTACAAATAAATAATAACATTTTCTCTTATAAAAATAATAAAAAAGGTTTTGAACTTTCTTTTTGAAAAAAGTCTATATTGTGTTTTTTCCTCGTCTAGTTTGTATTTTAAAGGTCTTACTTTTATATTTTTTAATACTTTAGACGTGTTTATAAAATAATTAACAATTTTTATTTATCAAAAAAGTAATTTTTTTAAATAGCGTTTACAACCCTAGCACATATTAATCATTCAAACCATCTATGTAAGTGAACAAATAAACAATAGGTACTAAAATTATTTTATCAAACTATAAATTAACAATCTATATAAATTCAAATTTAATTAGTGTAAAGAGTATGTTATAAACAAGTTAAAACCAGTTTAAGACTTGGATTGAAGTGAACATTTTTCTAAAGCAAAACAAATGGATAAGGTTAATTTACAAATATTTTTCTCTTCTTCATTTAAAAAATATATTAATCTGGTTGATTTCAAAAATATATGTGGATTTTTTTGTAATCAAACGTAGGTCATTCGAAACCAAAAGTCACGTAAAAGCATAAACTCAATTACGAATAATCATCGGTTTTCGACCACGCATCAGATACCCACTTCAAGTCGTTCCAAAATAAAAAAAAATTAAAATATTAAAAATAATAAATATAAGACATTTAAAATACAAACTAGACGAGGAAAAAATATAATGTAGACTTTTTTCAAAAATAAAATTCAAAACTTTTTTATTATTGTTTTTATATGAAAAACGTTATTAGTAATTTGTAAAGATGTTCAATAAAAGAAAACATAATCAAAATACTATTTGAGAAAGTGTAAAAAATATCTGAAAACTTTTTTTAAAAAAAATATGTTTTTTTAAATAAACATAAAAATAAACAATTTAAAAAAAAACGTCTATAATATATTTTTATACTTTTGAATTTGTTTTGAAACAAAAAAGAATACTTTTAAAAAAATATGACTTGTTTAGGGGAAAAATATGACAAGTTTAAATGCGATTTTATGGAAAGGGGTATAAAAAGTAACAAGAGAGGGTACATTTAATAGCCCCCTTTAACAACATTGTTCACTAGTCATATTTTACCTTGGCGAAACTTTCAGCGTTTCCAGTTTGAGTTCCAAAGAAAATCGAAACCTTCTTCTTGCCATCATCAGCGTCCGCTTCCTTCTCTAACTTTGACACAACATTCTGTGGCTCCGGTTCCTTAACCGGTTTCTTTGTGGACAATCTCAGCAGCTTATGATTCTCCTCCAGAATCGTTTTTTCTCCCAGTTTTGATGTGTTCAACTTCTCCGTCACCTTTTCATTCAGCACTGCTGATACCAATTCGATTGGAGACACTTTTACGTATTTTGATTGCATTATTACCCGCAAGAAACCGGTAGTTTGATAGAGGTGTGTGAACTAGAGAGAAAAAAGTTCAATTTGAAGAGGTTTCTCTCACTAGATTCTCTATCTAAACCGAAAGAAGTTGCTAGTGGAATATACATATTGATTTGGTTTTATAGGGGAACTTAGATAGGGAATAAATGGACAAGCCAGTAGCCAACTATAGCTAAGGTCACATGCCATAAAAAGGAATGAATATTCAAAAGGACACATGCCATAAAGAAAATCAATATACTTCTTATTTTGCCATAAAATGGAATGAATATGTAAAAGGTCACATGCCATAAAATATACTTCTTATTTAAAAAAAAAAATGTTATAAAAGTTTGTTTACGTAGATTATTGAAGTCCTTTCACTTGTTAATTTTAAATGATGCTATGAAATTATAGATAAAAAGCTTGTATCCCGCTCCAGTGATTGTTTTGCTTACAGTCTGACATGGATGTATTCTTTTTTCATTATTTTAATTTAAAAAAGAACTAGTGAGTGTACGTGTGATTTTTTTTCATCTTCGGTTTTACTTCCATGCCGAGTGTTCATAATCAAGCGAACATATTGCCCCATGCATGACGACCCCTTTCTACATATATTCAAACGATAAAACGATATGGAGCGTTACCTTACATTTCGAATAATAAGAAATATATTGTTATTGTGGAGTTGCAAGCAAGATATAACCGTGACCCTATAAATTGATTAGCCATAAGAGTGTAGTGAGCAAAGTTCGCACAAAACCCCAAACATCGAGAGGGATGATTGTAATTTGTAAATGCAAAGGAAGGTACGATGGGTGGGGATCACTATAGCCCTTGGCGCAGTTGTGGTGGGGACAAACGACGCCAGACAGCGTTGCTGGGTTGCCAGCTTGGGAAGGGGATTCCTTTCGCGGTCAGGGGTACCGTGCATCTACCATTTTTTATAAGTAAACCACGATGGCAACTCTGACGGATAAAAGGGTATAGCTAACTTTGACAATCAGATTTTGTTTTGGGCGTCTGTGGGTTATGGCTTTGGACACGAGACATGGAGAAAAGAGGGTCGGATTTTTGTTTATCTTTTTAATTAAATTAAATAACTAGTCACTGTAGTTAAAGTATAAATTAGTCATTTCAGAAATAATTAATGGAAGTTAGTGCTAGAACCAAACTTGTTACAAAATTAAAACTGAATACATACAATTTTTATAAACTTAGACCACAAAAGCGTGACCAAGGCGAGATTACGCGGGCTACTTATGTAACTATCTCTTGGTATTACTTATATTCACCGGTGAATCCAACTTGTTTACCACCTTAGGCATATCTCGCATCCTTCTACTCTATTCAACTCACTTGAGATATGGTGGGCCGTAAAGAATGCTCTGCCTTTAGTATCATCAACGCATTTTATGCTTAATAGTTGGGGGTGAAAGAACTCCACAATTAAGCTTGTTTGGGTGGGGGTAGTACTAAACTGGTGACCTCCTGGAAGTTTGCACCCGAGTGACCAAAAACAAATCTATGAGCAAATTGTGGGTAAAGCAGACAATATTGGTTGGTATGAGAAACCGGATAATATAAGTGATATCAAGGTGACTTATGTTATATTCTATTTATGATGGTGGGACAAACCTTATTTAGGATGATGAGTTTCGAGGGTGTTTGTAACACTTTAGGCAAGTCCACATCATTCTGGTTTTCTTTAAAAACCCCTATGTGCCCCTACGCGAGGGATGAGTTTGTCATTTGAGCTAGATCACAAAGTAAATTGCAACTTTTAACCCTAAGGTTTGTTCCAAACATTGGGTTTCATCCATCTTTAATACTTTATGTCCCTGCGTTTCAAGTTTTCACATGTTTGGTCCCTGGTCCTAATGCCCCTTAACTTCTCCTTTAAATAAATCGTTTTAACCCTAGGTTACCGGTCATCTTCTTCCCCACAAAAAAGTTGGTTCACCACCACAAAAAAGTTGGTTACCGCCGCCACTACTAATATCACAATTCAATATGCTATTAATCCATTATTATTATCCCTCATTCATTCGCCATTATACGCATTAAGGTGCCATCATACGAATTAAGGTATGATTATACCTTCAATCTATCTGTATATATTCATATATATATATACGCATGTGTAGGACCTTCAAAAATGTCCCAAAACAACCCGTAAGTGAAAACCCGGACCCCTGAAACCCTAATGTGCATAAAAAACCAAGAAAACAAAGTTTTTGGTACTCAGGCGGGCCGCGTAAACAATAAGCGGACCCTTATGCAGGCCACGTCAACTCCAGGTTTGACCGGATAAACATCCAGGCCACGTGTTGTCCACCTGGCACACCTACTCGTGACCTAGAAAGCCTACACGTAGACTAGGTTCCCTCGCGGGCCTCGTAAGGATCGGCTTATGGCTCACGCGGGGCGCGACAGACCCAAAAATCAGCTATAAATAGATTTGGTCATGAGCAGTTCACTGATGTCGAAAACAATTCTCAAAAACGAAGATACACTGCTCAAATTCGAATTTTACTTTCATAATAGGGAGGTGCTACTACGATACAGGGTATTAACTCGATCGCTGCTACGATTCAATGTCCGATCGATTGAAATTATCCGATGGATGTTTAAGTGCTGCCCACATTAGGGCTATACTTTGTCATTTGTCGTGAATTCGATGGATGTTTAAGTATTGCGCTTTGTCATTCGTCGTGAGGATTTTAATCTCGTGAGTTATCGTAAATGTTGTATTAGTTACTGACCTAGTTCGAATGCATTGTTGTTTAAATTAGGTTACCAGGCTTATCAGTAGGCTAAACTCTGCCCGTTAAACTTGCAATGAGAGTCATTCTCTTTTTAACAATAATGTTTTACAATACTCCAAGTATTTTCAAAAGTTATAATTACAGGGATTAAGTCGTGGTTATCTTGAATCACTGGCTAGTGGGGTATTGTGCACATTACTAATTTTTCTCACGGTTAGGTTCATTGACCTAACAGTGATAATCATCACTACTTGGGTGAAAGGACCCAATAGTGGTATGACCATCGTCACCAGGAGGTGACACGGCGCCAGATAAAAATAAGATAAAAGCCATTGTAATTGCTCTTATGCTGTAATTAATAACTATGTGTCGTTTTATCAAATTTGAGTGACTCACCAGTATTTCCCCGCTGACAAAAATATTTTTAAAACATGTTTCAGGTAACTACTGTGAACCAAGGAAAAGTGCTACGAAGCACTAACAAAGCTTGAAGTAGTGGCTCACTTGAACAAATAAACATGTTTTGTAAATCAGGGAATTTCCTTGTGAAATTCCTCTATTGTAAATTACGGGGTTTATCTCGAGTTATGAAATAAAATAATCGGGCATTTCACGTTTTAAAAAGATCCTGTTAAAATCTTCCGCTGTCAACTCCAATAAGAAATACCACGGGTTTCTGTCCCGCGGCTTCTGGACCGGGTCAAACAGGGACGGTGGTCGTGACAGAAAAAGGTGGTATCAGAGCCACTGATTTAAGCCAATTAAGTATTTAGAAATACTTAATTTTTCTTATTGCCATCATGTGATTATGTGTTTTTGTTAGTTTACGGTATTGGTAAGCAAAGAATTTCAGACATCTATCGGCAATTAGATAGTTCACCAAAAGATAAGGGAACTTCAGCAGACACTGAGGAAGGAATATTTGTTCGTAAGGCAAAGTTTGAGAAACCACTTACCCCTAAGAAAAGAAGTCGGATTATTAGAAAAAGTCAAGAGAAAATAAAGAAGTCCCAACCAAAAGGAGTGATGGTTAATAAGGAAACCCAGAAAATAGGCAATAACGCACCATGGGAAGATGAATTAGATGAAAAATGGACAGATCTCTATATGCTAGCCACTACAGCAGTAAATTTTAACTTTTAGTTAAGATAAACTGCCAACACCCTGACCCAGTACTAGCACCCATATCACCTACAATCTAGAAACTTTAAATAAACTTTGTCCTTTAAATAAACAACTTAGTAAGAGAATATAGACTAAAATAAATTATGAATGCACAACCCCTAGTATATTTGAATTTCAGTTGTAATTTGTAATAAACATATATATATATATATATATATATATATATAAGTTGCAATGTTTGCCCTTTTCTGTTTAAACAATGATACTTGTATTGTTATACTAAATATTAGTCTGTGAAAATTTATTTTATAAAATTTTAACCTAGCATTTTGTGTGCGTTTTGCATATATGCTAAACAGCATGAATGAGTTGTCTGAAGCTCTTCAGAATCTCAACCTCTATCCTGTCAATGTGGAAGTTTCCAGAGACTTTACAGGTTATTGTGCCGATATCGAGGAACCTATGGAATTTCAAGCCCAACCTCCAGAAAAACCTAAACCAAAGAAGAAAAGAAGATTTGTGGGCTGGAGGCGTGTACGCAAGAAGAAACCAGCAACTAAGAAAGTTGCCAAGACGGAGGATCCCATGGATAAAGGAAAAGGAATAGAGATTGGGGAAAGTTCTAGGCAAGCCGAGGAATTGCCACTGCAGGAGGAGTTAGATCGCATACTGGCAGGTTGTGAGATCCTTAGGCCAGCTAATGAAAACCTCTTCACTTATCTTGCCTAAACCCAACTTCCAGTAAACTTGGAACCAGCCATCCCAAATCCCCTTGTTAACGCCCGACCTCTAGGAGAAATAGAAGAGTGGTGGACCACTGATTGGCAGTTTCAAAATCTCCTGAATAACCCTGATACCTTTTTCCCTCAATTTAACCCGGAGCCCCCACTACACCCACCTATGAGCTCCGAGAACTTGGCTGAACTCCGCCAATATGGCGAGGAGCTGATTGATGCAGGGAACCGAATTAGGGATATAGGAGAAAAGATATCCTGGAAGTACGACGAGAGGGAACGTCGCTTCTGAGGTGCCAGCTGACGGGGGATAGTGTGGATTATGAAGCTGTGGTTGTATAATAATAATAATAATAATAATAATAATAATAATAATAATAATATAATTATGTGAAATAACTTAAAAAATAAAACTTTTGTAAGATAACAAGTGTGTACGGATGCATAATATAATATATAAATGGAAGTCGAGAAATCGACAATTTTGGCTATACGTGTTGGTGTGATTATGTGCGATTATTTTGTTATGATTGGTTATTAATTATTTTCTACTAATCACTTATATATATTAATTACCAGATGGAACACGCTGGTAATGAACTCGTTAACAAAGTTAACCAATCTGAACAAAACCATGAAGATCAATTTTTTAATAGGCAAGATATCGAGAATATCGTTGCTCAGGGAATAGCCAATGCTATTCCAGCAATCCTTGCTGCTGCCCGAAATGCAGTTGAACCTCAACAAATCATTCCTAGCAAACGTACACACGGCGACAATTTTAGTAATAGTGTAAACGGAGGCGGCAACCATACTAATAACGATAAAGATGGGATGCAAGCCCCACTCCTTAAGAAAATGAAAGCTGCAACGCCTGGTTGCACTTACAAGGAATTTCTTGCTTGTAAACCGGTTGAATTTGCAGGCAACGAAGGGTCAACTGCTGCACTGCGTTGGTTAGAGAAAGCCGAGGCGGTGATTAAAATAAGTAAATGTGCTGAGGAAGACAAGGTTATGTACGCATCGCATCTTTTCAAAGAAGGGGCGTTAGAATGGTGGAATACGGTACTTCAAGCCAAGGGAAGCGATGTAGCTTATACCATAAGTTGGGAAAATTTTAAGCGGCTAGTGGAAAGAAAATTTTGTCCCGAGTACGAAAAAGAACAAATGGCGAATAAATTCTTGAACCACCGGATGGTGGACGTAGACTGTCGAGGGTATACTTCGACATTCTTTGAGTATGCTAGAGTTGTACCTACCCTGGCTTCGCGAGAGCCGGTTCTTATTTCCCGCTACATTTGGGGATTGATTGGCGAAATCCGTGATATCGTTAAAGTTGCAAGACCTCGCACTATTGGCGATGCTGTGGAATTAGCTAACACCCTAACTGACGGGCTGGTACGTACAAGAGAAGAAAACCGAAAAAAGGAAGTAGCCCAAAAGATTACCCAAGGATTCCGTATGGGTAACCGTAGTAATTTCAAGAAAATGGGAACTGGACAATCTTCCACCGTTCCATTTTGCAATACCTGTAAAAGAAAGCAGTTTGGAAGATGCAAAGGGTATTGCAACTTCTGCAAAATTCCGGGGCATCAAGAGGAAGACTGTAGGAAGAAGAAATCAACGATCTGCTACAACTGTGGAGAAGCTGGACATTTTAGGCCAGACTGTCCAAAATTGGTCAAACCAGCTGACAATAAAGCCAAACCTGCAGAAGGAACTACCAAGAGAAACGCAAGAGCCTTCCAGTTGACTACTCAGGAAGCAGAGCTAATCCCTGATGTGATAGCTGGTATATTCCTAGTTCATGACGTTTATGCAAAAGTATTATTTGACTCTGATGCAAACCAAAGTTTTATAAATACTTCATTCTGCCAAGCACTTAATTTACCCTTAACCAACCTTAGGCAGATTTTTACGGTCGAAACGGCAGATGGGAATTCTGTTAACATAGATAAAGTTTTGCGAGAAGGAAAGATAGAACTCTTAGGCCATAAATTTTCTGCAAACCTGTTACCTATGAATTTAGCCGGATTCGATGTTGTCTTAGGAATGGATTGGTTAGTAGCCAACCATGCTCGAATTCTTTGTGATAAAAATTCCATAGAAATTCATACACCTACAGGAGAATTAGTGGTGATCACAGGAGATAAGCCACGAAAACCACTGAAATTCATTTCAGTAATGAAGTTGGCCAGTTATTCAAGAAAACAAGAAGTGGTGTATATGATTTCGGTAATCAGTAACACGAAAGGTAAGGAACTTAAAGAAATTCCTGTAGTAGCCGAATACCCAAATGTATTCCCTGAAGAACTACCAGGATTACCACCCAATAGGGAAGTAGAATTTAGAATTCATCTAATTCCTGGAACTACACCGATAGCCAAAGCACCTTATTAGTTAGCACCCACCGAAATGTTAGAATTGAAAAATCAGTTAGATGAATTACTAAGCAAAGGATTTATACAACCTAGTTCATCCCCGTGGGGAGCACCAGTGTTATTTGTGAAAAAGAAAGATGGGTCAATGAGAATGTGTATCGATTATAGGGAATTGAATAAGGTTACAATTAAGAATCGATACCCGTTACCTAGGATTGAAGACCTTTTCGATCAACTTCAATGAGCTAGGTACTTTTCTAAGATCGACTTACGCTCCGGATACCATCAATTGAAGGTACAAGAAGAGGACATACCTAAAACTGCTTTCAGAACTAGGTATGGTCATTACGAGTTTACAGTCATGCCCTTCGGACTAACGAATACACCTGCAGCATTCACGGACATGATGAATAGGATCTGTAAACCGTACTTGGATAAATTTGTAATCGTCTTCGTCGACGATATACTCATTTATTCCAAAAGTCAGGACGAGCATTGTCAGCACATGCATGCACTCTTAACCTTGTTGAGAAAGGAGAAGCTTTATGCCAAATTCTTGAAGTGTGAATTTTGGCTACAGGAGGTACAATTTTTAGGACACATGGTGAATCACGAAGGCATTCACGTAGATCCCTCCAAAATAGAAGCGATCACCAAATACAAGGTCCCGCAAACAACTATGGAAATTAGAAGTTTTCTAGGATTAGCTGGATACTATAGGCACTTTATTAAGGATTTTTTCAAAATAGTTGTACCATTAACTAAGCTAACATGTAAAGCGGTTAAGTTCGAATGGGGACCTAGGCAAGAAGAGGCCTTTAGAATTTTGAAGCAGAAGTTAACAAACGCCCCAATCGTAGCCCTACCTGAAGGAACAAAAGATTTTGAAGTTTATTGTGATGCTTCTAAGCTAGGATTAGGATGTGTGCTAATGCAACGCAAGAAGGTAATTGCGTATGCCTCAAGACAATTGAAAAAGCACGAAGAAAACTATACGACTCATGACTTAGAATTAGGAGCCATAATTTTTGCCCTTAAGATTTGGAGACATTATCTGTATGGAAGTAAGTTTACTATCTATACAGACCATAAAAGTTTTAGGTACATATTTGGCCAAAAAGAATTAAACATGAGGCAAAGAAGATGGATGGAAATCCTAAGTGACTACGATTGTGATATTCAATATCACGAAGTAAAGGCAAACGTAGTTGCAGACGCCTTAAGTCGTAAGTATCATGAAAAGCAAAAGCGAGTTCGTGCTTTTAGATTAAATCTACAGTTAGATTTAATGGAACAACTGGAATATTCAGGAAATAGCAATCAAGGATAATGCTGAAGGAATGAAGGGACGAATAAAAGAATTAGAGCAAGGAAGTGATGGAATTAGAAGATTCCATAAGAAAAGGATTTGGGTACCTAAGCAAGGAGAATTAAGAAATAAGATTTTAGAGGAAGCCCATAAATCTAGGTATACCATGCATCCTTGTAACAATAAGATGTACCAAGATTTAAGGAATAATTTCTGGTGGATAGGAATGAAAAAGGACATAGCTAGATACGTTTCTAAGTGTCTTACTTGTTCACAAGTTAAGGCAGAACACCAGAAACCCTCAGGTCTACTACAACAATTGGAAATGCCTGTATGGAAATGGAAACTTATAACTATGGATTTTGTTACTAAGTCTCCCAAAACCAGAAAAGGTAACGATGCGATTTGGGTAATTGTGGATCGATTAACCAAATCAGCTCATTTTCTACCCATGAAAGAAACCTTTAGTATGGAAAGGTTGGCCAAGTTGTATGTAGATGAAGTCGTATCCTTACATGTGGTTCCACTTTCCATTGTATCGGATAGGGATAGTCGTTTCACTTCCCACTTCTGGACTAGTTTCCAGGAAGCAATGGGAACTCGACTAAATTTAAGCACTGCATACCATCCTTAAACAGACGGACAAAGTTAAAGGACGATCCAAACCCTGGAAGACATGCTTAGGGCATGTGTGATAGATTTTGGTGGAAATTGGGATGACCACCTACCTTTAATCGAATTCTCCTATAACAATAGTTATCATACAAGCATTGAAGTTGCCTCATTCGAAGCACTATATGGTCGAAAATGCAGAACTCCAGTTTGTTGGGCAGAAATAGGAGAAAATCAATTATCAGGTCCTGAAATTGTGCAAGAAACCACCGACAAGATTACTCAAATCAAGGAAAGGTTGAAAACGGCTCGAGATCGTCAAAAGAGTTATGCCGACAACCGACGTAAGCCACTGGAATTTCAAGTCGGAGATAAGGTACTCTTAAAAGTTTCTCCTTGGAAAGGAGTAGTTCGATTTGGTAAGAAAGGAAAGCTAAGTCCAAGGTACGTAGGACCATTCCCAGTGATACAACGAATCAGACCAGTCGCCTATCGCTTACGACTACCAGAAGAATTAGCAGGGGTACATGACGTATTTCGTGTATCCAATCTCAAGAAATGTCTATCGGACGAATCGTTGGTAGTACCTCTCCAGGACATAGAGGTAAATGAGAAGTTAAAATTCGTAGAGAAACCGCTTCAAATAGAAGACAAAAAGGTCAAGTTTCTCAAACACAAGCGATTAGTGCTGGTCAAGGTTAAGTGGGATTCGAAAAGAGGACCCGAGTACACTTGGGAACTGTAATCAGAAATGAAGCGAAAGTATCCTCACTTGTTTCGATAAATCTCAAGGACGAGATTTTAAATAAGGTGGGGAGGATGTAAGGACCTTCAAAAATGTCCCAAAACAACCCGTAAGTGAAAACCTGGACCCCTGAAACCCTAATGTGCATGAAAAACCAAGAAAACAAGGTTTTTGGTTCTCAGGCGGGCCGCGTAAACAATAAGCGGACCCTTACACGGGCCGCGTCAACTCCAAGTTTGACCGGATAAGCATCCGGGCCACGTGTTGTCCACCTGGCACACCTACTCGTGACCCAGCAAGCCTACACGAAGACTAGGTTCCCTCGCGGGCCGCGTAAGGATCGGCTTATGGCTCACGCGGGCCGCGACAGACCCAAAAATCAGCTATAAATAAATTTGGTCATGAGCAGTTCAATGGTGTCGAAAACAATTCTCAAAAACGAAGATACACTACTCAAATTCGAATTTTACTTTCATAATAGGGAGGTGCTGCTACGATACAGGGTATTAACTCGATCGCTGCTACGATTCAATGTCCGATCGATTGAAATTATCCAATGGATGTTTAAGTGCTGCCCACATTAGGGCTATACTTTGTCATTTGTCGTGAATTCGATGGATGTTTAAGTATTGCGCTTTGTCATTTGTCGTGAGGATTTTAATCTCGTGAGTTATCGTAAATGTTGTATTAGTTACTGACCTAGTTCGTATGCATTGTTGTTTAAATTAGGTTACCAGGCTTATCAGTAGGCTAAACTCTGCCCGTTAAACTTGCAATGTGAGTCATTCTCTTTTTATCAATAATATTTTACAATACTCCAAGTATTTTCAAAAGTTATAATTACAGGGATTAAGTCGTGGTTATCTTGAATTACTGGCTAGTGGGGTATTGTGCACATTACTAATTTTTCTCACGGTTAGGTTCATTGACCTAACAGTGATAATCATTACTACTTGGGTGAAAGGACACAATACTGGTATGACCATCATCACCAGGAGGTGACACGGCGCCAGATAAAAAAAAAGATAAAAGCCATTGTAATCGCTCTTATGCTGTAATTAATAACTATGTGTCGTTTTATCAAATTTGAGTGACTCACTAGTATTTCTCCGCTGACAAAAATATTTTTAAAACATGTTTCAGGTAACTACTGTGAACCAAGGAAAAGTGCTACGGAGCACTAACAAAGCTTGAAGTAGTGGCTCAGTTAAACAAATAAACATGTTTTGTAAATCAGGGAATTTCCTTGTGAAATTCCTCTATTGTAAATTACGGGGTTTATCCCGAGTTATGAAATAAAATAATCGGGCATTTTACGTTTTAAAAGATCCTGCTAAAATCTTCCGCTGTCAACTCCAATAATAAATACCATGGGTTTCTGTCCCGCCGCTCCTGGACCGGGTCAAACCGGGACGGGGGCCGTGACAGCATGTTCTCTCATCGAGGGTTTGAATTCGGTTCAAAATATTATTAAATCACTCAAAATATCGCAATTTTGTGGGCATGATTCGAAATGTGTTAAGACTTGAAATGTAAGGGACGAAGAGTGTTAAAGGTGGACGGAACCTAATGTTTGGAGCAAATCTCAAGGACAAAAACTAACGTTTACTCTCTGATCTAGCTGAAACAACGAAATTATTCGTCAGATGAGGGGGATATGGGGGTAAGTAACAGAGAAATTAACGTGCATAGGACTAGAGACAAAACATGTTAAGACTTGAAACGTCAAGGACAGGAGTGTTAAAGGTGGACAAAACCTTATGTTTAGAGCAAATCTCAGAAACAAAACTGCACTTTGCTCTAAATCTAAAGTAAATAAAAGTGCTTTTATAACATACTAGATTATAGACCCGTGTATTACACGGAATTGTATAATTCTATAATGTTTTAGAAAATAGTTAAAAAGTTTCTAATTTATAATTATCTATATATTTTGATAACGTTTATATCTATTACGTGTACATTATTTATCTATATAATGTGATTTTTAATTATAAACTCGTGTATTACACGAGGTTGTATAATGGAAATTATATAGTTTTATAATGCGTCATTAGTAAGAAATTAAAAACCAAATATGGTTTTTTAATTTTCAATTTTTTGTTTCCACCCGTATTTGAACATTATATTATCAATAAAATTTACAGTACTACATGTTATTTAATAATTTGTTAGTAATTATTGTTTATATCAAAATAATATATTTTATATTATTAAGCTTGTATGCTTGGGACAAATTGTCAATTTTTTTCCTGGGTTATTTTGTGACTATTTTAAGAACATGTATAAAAAATATTATTTTTTTGTGTTATATACGTTATTGTAATAATCTAAATTAGTCGCAACCCCCGACCCCTGCCCTCGAAGGCGGGCGGCCGCGAGCTAGGGGTGAGCAAGAAAACCGAAATAACCGAACCTTAACCGAATAACCGAAATAACCGAACTGAAAAAACCAAACCGAAACAAAAACCGACGATTCGGTTTTCGGATTTTTAATAACCGAAAATTTCGGTTCGGTTTTCGGATAAATGTTTTCAATAACCGAAAAAAAACCGAACCGAACCGATAAGTTACAATCCATATATTTTTATGTTTAAGTTTAAATTATTTAAGTGTTTAACCCGATGCTAGTAGAAAATGTTAATTTTATTCTTGAATGTAAAGTGTTTATAATAAAAACATTATAACTGAAATGATTTATTATTACCTATAAGATATAACAAAATGTAATATAAAAATTCAATTTAATAATACTTTGAAGAAACATAAAAACATATTAGAAGGTTAGGTTTATCTAAACAATACTAATTAAAGAGGTGAACTATAATAACTTAAATATAAACATATAAAAAGATTGTTATAATATAAATTATATTTTTTATTTTTTGAATCTTACATAATTTTGTTCCAAAAACCGAAAAACCGAACCGACGTAAAAACCCAAAAACCGAAACCGAAAAAAACCGAAACCGAACGGTTTTTAAAACCCAAAAACCGACATTTCGGTTTCGGTTTTGATTTTACCCAAAAACCGAACCGAACCGTGCACACCCCTACCGCGAGCTACTCAGAGCTGATGGTATCGGTGTTTATTAATTTGGCAGCAGAAATTTCATCTGGACCGTAGTTAGGAAATATTTTATCATAGTAAAACACCATATTTTTATAATAATAAATACATGGGAAATTCCCAAGTTTCTATTACAACATGTTTATATGGATAAACCCTAATTTATTGAAATAAAACTTCTTTATTTAGTTAATTTTTATAGCCACTTTTCCAAGCCTTCAGTGTTGTCCAGCTGGCTTCTAATTGGCTTTCACATTTTGTTACCTGAAACGCGTTTAAAAACATTTTATCAGCAATAAATACTGGCGAGTGAATCCCAGTTTAAACAAAACAAGTTTTATCATTTTACAGCATTGAGGGCAATCCAGCAATTACATTTGTTTACATCTACTTTAATTACCACCCACGTTATTGCCAATCCTGACTTGTGGTAATGTTACTACTCACAGTGTAGTAACAAATTTTGTATACAAAACCCAACATACCGACGATAATTGTAGAATTACAAATACTCAATCACTCTCAATTATGAGATAAATAATTGAGGTTTTGTAAAAACAATTTGTGAAAAGAGGAATCACTCACATTTCTAATTTAGGTATTCCCTTGTGACTTCTTGGTTATAATCTATTAATTTAAACAATGCACACGCGTTAGTATAATAACCCAATTTACATTAATTATACCCTCCCCGAGACAGAACTCCAAAGACTGAGTCAGGCAGAGCCTTGACATGCGTTACGGAGCACTAGATCAATCGGGCAGCGTATCTAATACGTAACCGGGGGTTATGATACTTACATCAAGGCAGAGCTTCGCTATTTTAGTGGGTATTATACCCGGAAATTATAATTACTATTCAGAATTGAGAGAGAAAGTTGTGTGATGATCGAATTGAAACTGAATGCCAACGGCCCCTATTTATAGTGCTGATTAGGCACTTTGTCGTGCCTCGCGAGAGCTGAAGACAAGGTCTTCGCGCCCCGCGAGCTAGGCTGCCTAGGGCGTAGCTTGGCTGAATCAGCGGCTAGGCTTGACACGACTGGGACACGTGGCGGCCTAGGGTGCGGCCTGGTGGCCCAGCTGTCGTGGCCCCCGACGGATGTTGCCAAGGGCTTCGCGCCCCGCGAGCGCCCCTTAAATATTGTTTTTCTTGATTTTTGTTAAATTAAATGTATTCTGGGCCTGTTTTTCGTATACGGGATGTATTTTAGGACATATAGGGGTGTTATAAGTATTTTAGGGGGGATTGTTATATCCTCCCCACCTTGTTTTAGAACTCATCCTCGAGGTCTACTGGAACAGGTGCAGATACTTCCTCTGCATCTCTGATTCAAGCTCCTAAGTGTATTCTGGTCCTCTCTTGGAATCCCATTTTACTTTAACTAGAACTAATCTTTTGTGTTTGAGATCCTTGATCTTTCTTTCTTCAATTTGTAGGGGTTTCTCTACAAACTTAAGTTTCTCATTCACCTCTATGTCCTTAAGAGGTACCATTAATGATTCATCTGCTAAACATTTCTTGAGATTACATACATGAAATACATCATGTATTCCTGCCATTTTGTCACACCCCGATTTTCCACGTGTCACCGGTGGGCCCGGTAGGGGAGTATCGTGACGTGGTTGGCAACATAATAGTCAAACAACACAATATTTAAATGCACAGCGGAAGCAAAGTATAGATTTAATTCAATCAAACGATATTGTAATATTAAGTATCACAAATATTCGAATATAAATCCACATGTAGATCAAATAAAAAGAAAAACAAATGTTCAACAGTTTATGACATCCAAGCTGGCGAGACTTAATGTGGATGCTAGGAGACAAGCCAGCCTATTTCGCGTAGTACCTGCACTTAACCTTTTTAAGAAAAATACGTCAGTTTACACTGGTAAATACAATCAACCGACTCATTTTGAAAAGAGTTTAAGAAAAATGCATTTAAGGCACAAGGCACAAATAATATTTTATAACTTGGGATAATTATTTAAATATATAATACTTGTAGGGATTTACATGTTCCTTATGCGTTCAGTAGCCCGGATCGAGCCGGGTTAAAGATCAATTAACACACCACTTTATTTATGAGACACTGACAGGTGTACGCCTACACCTGAGTGCTAAGGTCGTGGCCATTTCGTAAAATGATGCCAGGGATATCCGGGACACGGTCATTAACCTCCCAAAGGCTTTAAGCAAACAAAACAATATTAAACGAGACGTCTCAATACTTTCATTATCATTTATTCAATCAAAGATTCAACGCCCCGACCAAGCGGTATTTTATATACCGTACCCCAAGCCCGTATAGGGAAAATAAGTTAAAAGTATTTACCTGAGTAAGTATAGTTCAAAATCAGCGAGTGCAAGTATCTTTTACTGGTTCTCCTAATCTGGAACGAAGGTTTATAATAACCTATTAGAATCCTAACGGGTCTTTAGTTAAGCTTACGCTTAGACCGGTTAGTTTTAAAGATACGGTTCGTACGCACAATTAAGCGAAGACCGGATAGAATGTGATTTAGACCCGACAAGTTTGAAGACTTCCTTAATATGGGTATATGATACACATTCTGGATTTTGAGACAAAACCGATAAGGTTTGACCCGTTTCGGCTAATTTATGTAAACTAGTTACATAAACCGAACCGAACGCGCACGAAGCGTAACGGGTATCCGTAAGAGTCCTAAACAGGTTTCCTAAGTTAACACACCTTAAATAAGTGGTGACATCAGTAGGATATCACCCATGACGCCCCAAATGAGTTTAATCTTTTAATAAGCCCCGTAGGGGTATTTTGGTCATTTTAAAGATTATAAAAGGGTTTAATTAGACACCTGTGATCCGGGTCTGAGTTGATCAGTAAAATATCTTATTTTAACAGGTTATAACCTTTGGTAATAAGTCTTATATACTAAAATAGTTTCAAACCCAAACTATGCGTTAAATACGCGTATAAAGTCGTTTTAAGCGATGTACGGGTTAAAATACGATTCTGAGTTTTCTGATCAAATAAACAGGCTCACAATACTCCATTTATTATTTAAAATCAGTAGCAATTGGATTGGCGTTAAAAGGATTTGTAAAACTCATTTTGTGGCCGAAAAGGGTATTTTTGGTATTAACCGAATCGAGGCGATAAACCTAGCTTATGATCAGTTTAAAAATAATTAAAAATCTTTAAAAATCCCAAAATATTATATCACATCAGTGGGTAAAAGGTTTGGTGTCCAAAATTTGGTTTAGATAGGCTTTATGCTAATGACGCCGTTTAATTACTTAAAAGCACTCAAATTACGTCATTAAGCATAACTCCTAATCTAGACCTCCAACAAATGTGAAATTTTAGGTACAAGTCTAAAAATCAGTAACTAAGATTATGGCACTTTCACATTTCCAAAAATCTCGTTTTATGGTCATAAGGGCATTACGGTCAATATTTAGGCGTTTAACGGAAACATCGGACGATTAGGGATTCAAGTGGTATAAACGCAGAGGCTTATACACACATGTAACTAGGTCCTAATGGAACTTTAAGGCATGTCTAAACCTATATAAATCGGGTCAGAACTGAGGTCAAAGCAAAAGTCAAACTTTTGCGTCTCTCGGTTCCGAATCGGTTCAAAACATAAAGTTGTCGAATCAAACAAGCGTAGACAAGTTTTTATACTTATTTCCAAGTTATATGACTGATAAAACAGATTACACGCCTTTTATATTGCTAATTATGCGTAAATTCCAAAATACTAATTCTGTTGACTTTTTCGGACAACCTTTGACTCGATAAACGACCTAGTTAGGATTCGAATCAGTGAGTGCCCTTTTAGGGGTTTATTATCCCTATAAATACCAACTTATAACAACTTTCGATTCGACAAATCTCTGGACCGATTGTGATTTATCACAAAGTCAAACCGTAGTTACGACGGTTTGATTTCTAGGCTTTTAACTAAGTATAAATGAATTAGGAAGGGTTAAACATACTTACACACAACTAATGGACGAATTAGAATGCTTGTGGCCTGCTTGAATGCTCCAGAAATTCTCAGAGGTGATGAATGAACAATGTGGTAACATGTGGGTCTTGATATAAGGCTTCAAACACTCTTAGATGATCAACACATAAGTCTAGGGGTGTTGCATTATCATCCACAAGTGCCCTATAGGCTAGAAACCATCTTAGGCAGCCCAAGGTTTCGAAAAAATGAGATTGGAGTCGGTTACATGCATCAACAGGCAGCTGCCTGTTTTTTCTGCACCTGCAGGTCGGACGCGGCCCGCGTGGGCTTTGTGGATCCTGATGCGGGCCGCCTGGCCCATCCGGATCAAGTAAACATGTTCCTTTCAATTGCATTTCGGTCCTTAGTCCCCCGAAAGGTCGTTTTCATGATGTTTCTTGCATTCTAAGGCTTTGATAATTATATATAGGGGCTTTAATACTTATACCCACTTTGTCAAGTCCTCGGGTAACTTTGTGATCACCCGAAAAGCCCTAAATTCCCATGTTATCGATTCTAACCCTCACACACGAATTTTATCACAACTTGCTCATACGATAACGAAACTTCATGAAATTTTTGTGGTACATTCTAGTGAGCATAATTAATTGTTACAAAGCTTCGGGTTTGTCAAAAGGTCACTCAGAGGTATAACTTAAACATGTTGGCACATTTAACCCCTGTAGTTTGTAATCTCTCACTTTCTTTCACAATTCGCTTCGTATGATCCATGATCTATTCGTTTAAGGTTATAAACATCATGTAGGGTTATTGTAAAGTATATTTATTCATTGTTGACACTTTGACCCCTTATATTTACACAGTTTCACTTGTTGTCAACTTTAGTCCTTCAAGAACATTCTTTCACACGTTCAACCCATGACACGTGTCAACACATTATAGGACGTAAATTTTCGAGGTGTTACATCCTCACCCCCTTAAAAGAAATCTCGGCCCGAGATTTACTGAAACAAGTAAGGGTACTTTTCTTTCATCGTGGATTCAACCTCCCACGTGAATTCGGGACCTCTTCGGGCATCCCATTTGACCTTTACAAAAGGTATATGCTTCCTTCGAAGCTTCCTTACCTGTCGATCTTCGATCGACAAAGGTTTTTCCACAAATTTCAAGCTCTCATCGATATGCACATCTGTATAGGGTATAACCACTGATTCGTTAGCGAAACACTTCTTCAGATTGCAGATGTGGAACACATTGTGTATACTACTGAGCTCTTCAGGTAAGTTTAACTTGTAGGCAACTGACCCGACACGTTCGATAACCTCGAAGGGTCCTATGTATCTCGGGCTTAGTTTGCCTTTCTTACCAAACCGCATCACTCCTTTACAGGGTGACACTTTAAGTAGGACTTTGTCACCTACTTCGAAGTGAAAATCCTTACGATTTGGATCAGCGTAAATCTTCTGCCTATTCCGGGCAGCTTGGAGATTGTTACGAATCTGGAAAATCTTGTCCGTCGTTTCGAACACGATCTCTGGTCCTGATAACTGGACTTCTCCAACTTCCGCCCAACAAACAGGCGATCTACACTTTCTACCGTATAATGCCTCAAAAGGCGCAGCCTTGATGCTGGTATGGTAGCTATTGTTGTAGGAGAATTCGATTAATGGTAGGTTCTTATCCCAACTACCTCCCAAATCGATCGCACATGCACGCAGTATGTCTTCTAACGTTTGAATAGTACGCTCACTCTGACCGTCAGTCTGTGGATGGTAAGCCGTACTAAAGTTCAAACGTGTGCCCAAAGATTGTTGGAAACTTTTCCAAAAATGTGATGTGTATCTAGTATCTCGGTCAGAGATAATAGCTACAGGTATGCCATGTAGAGCTACAATCTTATCAACGTACATTTGGGCTAACATATCGGAGCTGTAGGT
Source organism: Helianthus tuberosus (assembly GCA_030545235.1). Taxonomy (NCBI): domain Eukaryota; kingdom Viridiplantae; phylum Streptophyta; class Magnoliopsida; order Asterales; family Asteraceae; genus Helianthus; species Helianthus tuberosus. The sequence continues at coordinate 24,803 of JARYGA010015185.1, forward strand.
CTCCTTAATAGGTAGGAAATGTGCTGACTTAGTCAGTCGGTCAACTATCACCCAGATGGTGTCATTTCCTTTCCTTGTCTTGGGTAACTTGGTGATAAAATCCATAGTTACCATTTCCCACTTCCAAGTAGGAAGTTCAGGTTGTTGTAGCAAACCTGACGGTTTTTGATGTTCTGCCTTGACTTGCGCACACGTCAAGCATTTAGCTACATAGGTAGCTACAGACTTCTTCAAGCCTATCCACCAATAATTTGCCCTAAGATCCAGGTACATTTTATCAGCTCCAGGATGAACAGAATATTTAGAGCTGTGGGCTTCCTGGAGGATAACCTCTCGAAGTCCTCCATAAATTGGAACCCATATTCATCCATTCAATCTAAGAATTCCATCCTTACTAAGAGATAACTGCTCCTCAGTTACTCCTAGCTTTTCGTTAGGATAGTTAGCTTCCAACACAGCTTCCTTCTGTGCAACTAACAACCTTTCCATCAAGCTGTTCTTTAATTCCATGCTCTTGGCATTGATTCGGATGGGTTTCACTCTTTCTTTCCGACTCAAGGCATCGACGACTACATTCGCCTTGCCGGGATGGTATCTTATTTCACAATCGTAATCATTCAGAGTTTCCATCCAACGGCGTTGCCTCATGTTCAAGTCCTTCTGATTGAACAGATGTTGAAGGCTCTTGTGATTAGAATAGATCACACATTTGATTCCATATAAGTAGTGCCTCCACAGTTTTAGTGCGAATACAACGGCACCCAACTCCAAGTCGTGGGTGGTGTAATTCTTTTCGTGCACCTTTAACTGACGTGAAGCATAGGCAATGACTTTGCCTTTCTGCATAAGCACACATCCCATCCCGGTGTGTGATGCATCACAATAAACTACAAACTCCTCTATTCCATCAGGCAATGTCAGTACTGGAGCATTGCTCAACTTTTGTTTCAGAATATCGAAGGATTCCTGCTGCTTAGGACCCCAGTCAAACTTAATCTTCTTACGTGTCAGCGAAGTCAGGGGTGCAGCAATCCTTGAAAAGTTTTCTATGAATCGCCTATAGTATCCTGCCAAACCTAGGAAGCTACGAATTTCTGTAGGCGTCTTTGGCTCATGCCAATTCATGACAGATTCAACTTTAGCGGGATCTACTTGGATACCTGACGTGATTGTCGTGGGTCACGCAAATTTAATCCCAAATACAACTATAGATAGTGGTAATAGGGTATCGAACTCAGGGAGTATGTGGAAAATGTGTCGATTGTATAGCTTTGTATTTAAACTAATATTAAACTAAATTGCAGAAAATTAAAATTCAAGATTGTGGATTGTTTTTTTAGAAAACTAAATTAAGAACTAATTCAAATCAAAGTTGGTTGTAAACAATTAGGAGAGAACAATGATCACCCTAGGTTTCAGTTTCTTTAAACAGTTGTGTGCAATTTCACTAGAAAGAGTTACATAGACATAACTCGTGTATATGTGATTGAAGTGATAAAAGGGAACAAAGTACTCGGATTAGATAACGCGAGGTTGTTTCCCGATGACCTATTAACCAATAACCAACCCTAACCCTTCCCGTGATATCTCGGTTGCCAACGGCACCAAGAACGTACGATTAAGACTAGAAATTGCAATATTGATTAACACACTACAAACAATCAAACATACACCATGACATTCAAGCAACGCAAGATATCATTCTAGAAATGCAGAAATTAAACACACAAAAGTTTCAGAAACATTCACCTAGGATGATCACCGAAAAGTTTAGCCGGACATGGCTCGGTGGATCATCATAACAAGCAATTCGATGTTCATACCAATCAAAAACACAAACCGAATGTTAGAAATTGTTCCAAACCAAGCAAGACCAAGCAAAATCGCCCCCAAGGTGTCCAAGAACCGTCCAATCATGAGATAATGTGAAAAGACACTCCAAAAACCGATTATATGATGGCAGTTACATTTTTTCCTCGCAGCCGTCACCGTAATTTACGGCTCCACCGTAAATTACGGTGAACTTCATATGTGTTACGGTGCAGCACTACTGATTTACGGTAAGCAGATGGCCCAAATCAGGTCCACCGTAAATTACGGTGAAACCGTAATTTACGGCGACAACCTGTTTTGCTTTCTTCCAATGTCACGTGTGATGTGCCGCTACATGTTGATGATTACTATGTTTCCTCCACGTGATGTTCTGTTGATGCTGCTTGTTGACTTTCGAAGCCCAAGATAAATAATCCCACATGACTTGTGATGGCCCTTTGTCGTGATGTTGCTGCCAAGATAGTCCAATGATGTTGCATTGTTGTTGTTGACTTTTGTGATGATGTTATCTTCTCATGTGATACTTTGTCAGCCGCCAATCAAGTCCACTCAAAAGTTTACATGAACTCCAAGAAGTCAGCCGCCAAACTAAGAATCCATCCAAGATCCATGTGCGGCCCAATCCACTTCACATGTTGGCGGCCCAATATGAGAAGCCCACGTATTGTTAGCCCAATCAACCTAGAGTCTGCCGCCCCCATTAAGATGATGATGTTGTGTTCTAGATGATTATGTTGTTGATGACCTGCTGTTAGCTGCCAAACATGTGCCGCCCCATATGTATATTTAAACATCAAGTGATATTGTGAACCTAAGATGTGTCAGCCCATGTCTCCATATGCGATGTGATCTTCACAAAAGTCCAAACGGTACCGCCCCTTCTAATAAATTTCGGCCCAATCAATAACATGTGCAACCCATGTGACTTTCTTAACTTCCAATATGTGGGCCCCTAATGCACCTGACAATATGTGATGATGATTAATTAAAAACCATATGTCAGCCGCCTCGAAGATGTGTTCACGTGTTGATATATGATTTTTATATCTTGACTTTAATATCCCTCAAGTGCATATGGTCCCTTGTTGACTTCGATGATGATTATGTTTGGTCCCTTGTTGACTAAGCGGCTCGTAGACTTCGATGTGTCATATTTCTTTCACATTCAAGCTACCTTTTAACTCATAACGCCTCGCGAACTATATAGTGCGTCTCGACTATTATCCTTGGTAGTTCTGCTTCATCACCAAACACTCCAACTTTATCGTTTTAAGCCAATTAACCTGTAACACCAAGAGTACGCGTAGTTATCACATTCGACACACTTAACCGTGTAAAATATGGGATATGCACGTATTTAGCTCATTTAAGGGTTGTCCTATGGACCACCCGTCACATCCCCACACTTACCCGTTGCTTGTCCCAAGAAACCGATTCAAAAACTCTTTCAAAACCACAAGCGATCAACATGCAAACCAAGCTAACTGTGCCGTCCTTTTACTAACTTTCAATCATACCACAAGACACACCCCTCGCCAAACTCTCGGTGACAAAAATTATTAGCATAATGCTAAACCACTCAATGCGTGTGTGTGGGTGTGCGACAATAAACTTGTATAAGAATCAAGTTTCCTCCTAACAAATATTTAGCATGCTTTAGAATCAAAGGGACTTGCGGGTTGCAACGGGGCTAGGTGTAAAGGTAGGAAAATGGTGGAATATATATGCGAGAGCTAATTGATTTGACCCGGTTTTTATTTCTACCACTACGAAGCAAACACCAAAAATAAATACAAAGCTTCTTGACATTGTCAACTCTATTGCAATTAAATACTTCTTTTTGTATTTTTCATATTTTTCTTTTTTTCTTCTTCTTTTTTTTTTTTTTTTTTCATAACACATCAAACTCAACAATATATACAAGAACATCAATACTACAAACTAAATCTCCTAAACCGGGTCATCTCAAAAGGTAAATTTTTTTAGGAAGTAGGCTCGGGTCACAATCGAATGGTCTAAGGCTCAACATGGCTTTCTAAGGACCAAACCCCCACCCCTCACAATACCAAGCTCATATATGTAACGTATGAGGTCCAACCCACCAATCCCGCACTCTCACACATCTAGACGAGGCTTCCTAAAAGTCCCCCTATCATTTTCAAAAGCATGCTAATTCTAGGATTTAACAAGTATTCACACACAAGTTCTATTAACACAACAACACACACCGCCACTCAAACGATGAAATATCAATAACAATCATGTGTGGCTCAAATCCTCACCAAGAAAAGACTAGGAATGGGTGTCGGTGTGTCAAATGGTACAATATCAAGCTTTCAAATTTTAACAAGTTTCGCTCGGATTCACAAAAATTTTAAAATTCCTCAAAAATTCCCCCCATCCCCACACTTGGGATACATTGTCCCAATGTATGGTTTTGAGGGCTTTGATCACTAAAATTCATTCAACATCAACAAAAGCTTTAAATCTCAAACCCCCAAATTTCTTTTTGGTATTTTTTTTTTTTTTAAACAAAAGCAAACTAATAAACTAACAATATTTCAAAGCTAAAGAACATGACAAGTCTAAGGAAAAAGTACATTGACCTGGTAAAGTTTGGCACAACAGATATTGTAAATGATCCAATTTCCTTTCACCATATTTATGCAAATATCCGCACATCTTCCCCACACTTGAGTGTTGCCATGGCCCTGAAACATAGAAAACTAAAGAAATAACAAGATCAGTGAAAAACCTCGGGTTGCCTCCCGAGCAGCGCTAAGTTTTCAAGTCTTCAGCCAGACCGTGCCACCCCCATTTATGGTGGCTCAAAGAATCGGTTCCTATCACCTCCCCCACTATAGCTTGCCTTTGGGCAAAATGCATCCATCTTGTTTTGACTCGATGGGTAATCAAATACGCTCTTGCTTGAACCCATATATGCTTCTTCACGGTCCGGTGGGTGCTTTTTTCTCATTCGTGGTAACACATTTTTCATACAATCCCTAGACTCACCATCCTTCCTCTCAATGGACTCATAGCTAATCTCTCTAGTTTGAACATCAAAATACAACCTACAGTTCTTTTCGGTCATAGTAATAATCTCGTCTCTACAATTAATTTGAGCATTTGCCGTATAGAGAAACGGTCGACCTAAAATCACCCTTTGTTGTGATGCCATGTTGGTAGAAGCATAGTCCAAAACTAGAAAATCCACCGGGTATTCAAACTCTCCCAATTGAATCTTAACATTCCTAACCATTCCCCGTGGACGCCTCCAACTTCCATCCGCCAAGCTCACCATGGTGTCTATACCTTCGAGTGGACCAAAGTCGTACATATCGTATAGATCGCTTGGTAGCACACTCACGCTTGCCCCGTAGTCCAACAATGCGTGAGGGATTTTTAATTTTCCCACACGGATAGGCACGATTGGCGCTTCACACTCTTTATCATTCTCGACTTCAGCATCTTTCTCCAAACCTGCATTCACTTGACAAGAAGATGTTAGACATTTTTCATTAAATTCGGTACTAGGAACGGTGCTTACCACATTGATGTTAATGCTTTTTATATTCTTGGGATTTGGCACCGTATCACTCGGTAGCTGGCCTTTTGCTTTCTTTAACATCGCCACGTCACTTGCAAGTTGACCCATTTGAGTGGTCAACGATTGGATGCTTTTGTCACGAACCTCGTCCTTTTGCATCCGAACCTCATCACGTTGGTTCATTCGTTGCATTTCACTTTGCATCGCCTTCAACATCTCCATCATCTCATTTCCACCCGAAGAGCTTTGACCCGTTTGATATTGCCTTTGAAATCCATGGTTTCCTTGGAAATTCGGGTTAGCTTGATTTGAAGGGTTCCCATAGCGAAAATTTGGGTGGTTCCTCAACCCGGGGTGGTATGTATTTGAATTCATGTTGTTGTAATTCCTACCACCTCCTCCTTGACCTTGGCCTTGAACCGCATGGACCTCCTCGTATTGCCCTTCCAACATCCCTTGGCAATTTTCAACCGCATGACCTATTTCATTACACAAAGCACAAACATCATAAATTTGGTTAGTGGTTTGAACATTACCATCATCTATGGCGTGCACTTGCGGTCGGTTACTGGTCGGTCGGGCTCTTCTTGAAGCTTGAGCTTTCCTCTTTGATGTAGTTGCCATGCTTTCCAAGAACTCCCAATCATCATTCTCATAGTTTGTTCCAAAAGTCCCACCGGTGATAGACATCAAATCACGTGCATCTTCAGCACTCAACCCCTCATGAAAGGCATTCATCAACTCCCATAATTCAATTCCATGATGAGGGCAGTTTTTAATCATCATGTTGAAACGTTCAAATGCCTCATGAAACATCTCACCATGTTGTTGTTGGAAGCTTCTCAACCCCTTTCTAGCATCGTTTGTCTTTTGGGCGGTATAAAATTCATCGAGGAAAGTTTGTTGCATCTCCCCCCATGTGTAAATAGATGCCGAAGGCAAAGTGTAGAACCACTTCTTTGCCTTATCCTCCAAAGAAAACTGAAATAAGACCAACTTGACTTCATCGGCCGAAAAACCTTGACTCCCAAAAGTGTTGCAAATTGAGTCATAGGCCTCTAAATGGAAGTAGGGTTCCTCCGTTGCTAACCCTTTGTATTTCGGCAAACTTTGCAACGAATTGGTTCTTACTTCAAAAGTTCTCCCTTGGTTGTTGTGAGGGATAACCACCGGTGAAGGGTTTTGAGTAATGATTGGCCTGAAATGTGCCTCTATTCCCCTTGCTTGTTCCCTAAGATGCCTTCTTGGAACACCCAATCGACCCCTTGGACGAATAGGACCCATTGGTCTTGGTATAGGCCCTTGTGGTGCAATTGGTTGTTGGGGCATCGGTGGGTATTGAATCGGCCTTTGAAATTGTGGTTGTACATTTTGTGGCCGAATTTGTTGCAAAGGTATAGGGCGTTGTATTGGTGGCCCTTGTGGTCTTGGCCGAATGTGTTGCGGTATAAGTTGTTGTTGTTGTGGCACTCCACCTACACTTGCCATCCCTTGAGATTGACTTTGCACATACCCAAACTCTCCTTGATCACCATAACCTTCATAAGCGTACCCATCTTCATCATAGCCCTCAAAATCTTCGTATCCTTCCTCATATCCATCTCCTTGAATTCCCGAAGTTTGCCCAAATGGGATGGTCGAATACTGAAAACCCGATTGTTGTGGTTGTGGTCTAAAAGATGAAGTAGTATGCACAATAGTTGAATTGGGTGCAATTGTGAAGGTGGATGATGATTGACCCGTAGTTGGGGGAAAGAAGTGGGATAATGGTGGGATTGTGGCGGAAGGGTTATAGGTGAGAGTAGGTTCGGCTTGAGTAATGTTTGGTTGTGTGGTATTGGTATTGGTTGGTGTAGTATCATGAATTGGAGTAGGAATTGTGGTGATGTTTGGAATAGTGGTGTTTTGTGAGGGTTGTGTGGATGTAGGACTGAAGGATGAGGTCGTTTGACCCGTTATAGGTGGTATTTGTGTTTCATCCATGATGTTTCTTGGTGTAATGGGTGAAGTAGGTGAACCAACAATTCTGTTTTCGCGTAGTAAAACTCGGCTTTGCCTTAGTGTTCTTTCGATTTCCGGATCAAATGACAATGGTGACGCTTTGTGAGAGCCTCTAGTATGCATGCACCTGTAGAACCTGCACACTAAACACACCAGTGTAAACCCGAAAATAACAAAACAAAACTAACAAAAATGACACACGTTGCGCACTACTCCCCGGCAGCGGCGCCAAAATTTTGACGTGATTGTCGTGGGTCACGCAAATTTAATCCCAAATACAACTATAGATAGCGGTAATAGGGTATCGAACTCAGGGAGTATGTGGAAAATGTGTCGATTGTATAGCTTTGTATTTAAACTAATATTAAACTAAATTGCAGAAAATTAAAATTCAAGATTGTGGATTGTTTTTTTAGAAAACTAAATTAAGAACTAATTCAAATCAAAGTTGGTTGTAAACAATTAGGAGAGAACAATGATCACCCTAGGTTTCAGTTTCTTTAAACAGTTGTGTGCAATTTCACTAGAAAGAGTTACATAGACATAACTCGTGTATATGTGATTGAAGTGATAAAAGGGAACAAAGTACTCGGATTAGATAACGCGAGGTTGTTTCCCGATGACCTATTAACCAATAACCAACCCTAACCCTTCCCGTGATATCTCGGTTGCCAACGGCACCAAGAACGTACGATTAAGACTAGAAATTGCAATATTGATTAACACACTACAAACAATCAAACATACACCATGACATTCAAGCAACGCAAGATATCATTCTAGAAATGCAGAAATTAAACACACAAAAGTTTCAGAAACATTCACCTAGGATGATCACCGAAAAGTTTAGCCGGACATGGCTCGGTGGATCATCATAACAAGCAATTCGATGTTCATACCAATCAAAAACACAAACCGAATGTTAGAAATTGTTCCAAACCAAGCAAGACCAAGCAAAATCGCCCCCAAGGTGTCCAAGAACCGTCCAATCATGAGATAATGTGAAAAGACACTCCAAAAACCGATTATATGATGGCAGTTACATTTTTTCCTCGCAGCCGTCACCGTAATTTACGGCTCCACCGTAAATTACGGTGAACTTCATATGTGTTACGGTGCAGCACTACTGATTTACGGTAAGCAGATGGCCCAAATCAGGTCCACCGTAAATTACGGTGAAACCGTAATTTACGGCGACAACCTGTTTTGCTTTCTTCCAATGTCACGTGTGATGTGCCGCTACATGTTGATGATTACTATGTTTCCTCCACGTGATGTTCTGTTGATGCTGCTTGTTGACTTTCGAAGCCCAAGATAAATAATCCCACATGACTTGTGATGGCCCTTTGTCGTGATGTTGCTGCCAAGATAGTCCAATGATGTTGCATTGTTGTTGTTGACTTTTGTGATGATGTTATCTTCTCATGTGATACTTTGTCAGCCGCCAATCAAGTCCACTCAAAAGTTTACATGAACTCCAAGAAGTCAGCCGCCAAACTAAGAATCCATCCAAGATCCATGTGCGGCCCAATCCACTTCACATGTTGGCGGCCCAATATGAGAAGCCCACGTATTGTTAGCCCAATCAACCTAGAGTCTGCCGCCCCCATTAAGATGATGATGTTGTGTTCTAGATGATTATGTTGTTGATGACCTGCTGTTAGCTGCCAAACATGTGCCGCCCCATATGTATATTTAAACATCAAGTGATATTGTGAACCTAAGATGTGTCAGCCCATGTCTCCATATGCGATGTGATCTTCACAAAAGTCCAAACGGTACCGCCCCTTCTAATAAATTTCGGCCCAATCAATAACATGTGCAACCCATGTGACTTTCTTAACTTCCAATATGTAGGCCCCTAATGCACCTGACAATATGTGATGATGATTAATTAAAAACCATATGTCAGCCGCCTCGAAGATGTGTTCACGTGTTGATATATGATTTTTATATCTTGACTTTAATATCCCTCAAGTGCATATGGTCCCTTGTTGACTTCGATGATGATTATGTTTGGTCCCTTGTTGACTAAGCGGCTCGTAGACTTCGATGTGTCATATTTCTTTCACATTCAAGCTACCTTTTAACTCATAACGCCTCGCGAACTATATAGTGCGTCTCGACTATTATCCTTGGTAGTTCTGCTTCATCACCAAACACTCCAACTTTATCGTTTTAAGCCAATTAACCTGTAACACCAAGAGTACGCGTAGTTATCACATTCGACACACTTAACCGTGTAAAATATGGGATATGCACGTATTTAGCTCATTTAAGGGTTGTCCTATGGACCACCCGTCACATCCCCACACTTACCCGTTGCTTGTCCCAAGCAACCGATTCAAAAACTCTTTCAAAACCACAAGCGATCAACATGCAAACCAAGCTAACTGTGCCGTCCTTTTACTAACTTTCAATCATACCACAAGACACACCCCTCGCCAAACTCTCGGTGACAAAAATTATTAACATAATGCTAAACCACTCAATGCGTGTGTGTGGGTGTGCGACAATAAACTTGTATAAGAATCAAGTTTCCTCCTAACAAATATTTAGCATGCTTTAGAATCAAAGGGACTTGCGGGTTGCAACGAGGCTAGGTGTAAAGGTAGGAAAATGGTGGAATATATATGCGAGAGCTAATTGATTTGACCCGGTTTTTATTTCTACCACTACGAAGCAAACACCAAAAATAAATACAAAGCTTCTTGACATTGTCAACTCTATTGCAATTAAATACTTCTTTTTGTATTTTTCATATTTTTCTTTTTTTTTTTCTTCTTCTTTTTTTTTTTTTTTTTCATAACACATCAAACTCAACAATATATACAAGAACATCAATACTACAAACTAAATCTCCTAAACCGGGTCATCTCAAAAGGTAAATTTTTTTAGGAAGTAGGCTCGGGTCACAATCGAATGGTCTAAGGCTCAACATGGCTTTCTAAGGACCAAACCCCCACCCCTCACAATACCAAGCTCATATATGTAACGTATGAGGTCCAACCCACCAATCCCGCACTCTCACACATCTAGACGAGGCTTCCTAAAAGTCCCCCTATCATTTTCAAAAGCATGCTAATTCTAGGATTTAACAAGTATTCACACACAAGTTCTATTAACACAACAACACACACCGCCACTCAAACGATGAAATATCAATAACAATCATGTGTGGCTCAAATCCTCACCAAGAAAAGACTAGGAATGGGTGTCGGTGTGTCAAATGGTACAATATCAAGCTTTCAAATTTTAACAAGTTTCGCTCGGATTCACAAAAATTTTAAAATTCCTCAAAAATTCCCCCCATCCCCACACTTGGGATACATTGTCCCAATGTATGGTTTTGAGGGCTTTGATCACTAAAATTCATTCAACATCAACAAAAGCTTTAAATCTCAAACCCCCAAATTTCTTTTTGGTATTTTTTTTTTTTTTTAAACAAAAGCAAACTAATAAACTAACAATATTTCAAAGCTAAAGAACATGACAAGTCTAAGGAAAAAGTACATTGACCTGGTAAAGTTTGGCACAACAGATATTGTAAATGATCCAATTTCCTTTCACCATATTTATGCAAATATCCGCACATCTTCCCCACACTTGAGTGTTGCCATGGCCCTGAAACATAGAAAACTAAAGAAATAACAAGATCAGTGAAAAACCTCGGGTTGCCTCCCGAGCAGCGCTAAGTTTTCAAGTCTTCAGCCAGACCGTGCCACCCCCATTTATGGTGGCTCAAAGAATCGGTTCCTATCACCTCCCCCACTATAGCTTGCCTTTGGGCAAAATGCATCCATCTTGTTTTGACTCGGTGGGTAATCAAATACGCTCTTGCTTGAACCCATATATGCTTCTTCACGGTCCGGTGGGTGCTTTTTTCTCATTCGTGGTAACACATTTTTCATACAATCCCTAGACTCACCATCCTTCCTCTCAATGGACTCATAGCTAATCTCTCTAGTTTGAACATCAAAATACAACCTACAGTTCTTTTCGGTCATAGTAATAATCTCGTCTCTACAATTAATTTGAGCATTTGCCGTATAGAGAAACGGTCGACCTAAAATCACCCTTTGTTGTGATGCCATGTTGGTAGAAGCATAGTCCAAAACTAGAAAATCCACCGGGTATTCAAACTCTCCCAATTGAATCTTAACATTCCTAACCATTCCCCGTGGACGCCTCCAACTTCCATCCGCCAAGCTCACCATGGTGTCTATACCTTCGAGTGGACCAAAGTCGTACATATCGTATAGATCGCTTGGTAGCACACTCACGCTTGCCCCGTAGTCCAACAATGCGTGAGGGATTTTTAATCCCTCAAGTGCATATGGTCCCTTGTTGACTTCGATGATGATTATGTTTGGTCCCTTGTTGACTAAGTGGCTCGTAGACTTCGATGTGTCATATTTCTTTCACATTCAAGCTACCTTTTAACTCATAACGCCTCGCGAACTATATAGTGCGTCTCGACTATTATCCTTGGTAGTTCTGCTTCATCACCAAACACTCCAACTTTATCGTTTTAAGCCAATTAACCTGTAACACCAAGAGTACGCGTAGTTATCACATTCGACACACTTAACCGTGTAAAATATGGGATATGCACGTATTTAGCTCATTTAAGGGTTGTCCTATGGACCACCCGTCAATACCACGCTCACTAACAACATGCCCAAGAAATTGGACTGCTCGAAGCCAGAATTCACACTTCGAGAACTTGGCATAGAGCTTTTCTTTATGAAGTAGTTCCAAAATGCAGTGAAGATGCTTCTCGTGGTCAGCTTGGTTCTTTGAGTAGATGAGAATGTCGTCGATGAAGACGATGACGAATTTGTCTAAGTGCGGCTAGCAAACGCGATTCATGAGATCCATGAACGCGGCTGGTGCATTAGTGAGCCCAAAAGGCTTCACTAGGAACTCGTAATGTCCATAACGAGTCCTAAATGCTGTTTTGTGCACATCTTCATCTCTAACCTTCAATTGATGGTAACCTGACCTCAAGTCAATCTTCGAGAAGAAACTTGCCCCTTGAAGTTGATCGAACAGATCGTCGATTCTGGGCAAAGGATATCTATTCTTGATAGTAACCTTATTAAGCTCACGGTAGTCGATGCACAGACGCATCGATCCATCCTTCTTCTTAACAAATAAAACTGGTGCTCCCCAAGGGGACGAACTAGGTTTGATGAAACCTTTGGCTAGCAAATCATCTAGCTGCGTTCTCAATTCCTTCATCTCTGTTGGTGCCAACCTATAAGGTGCCCTTGCCACCGGTGCTGATCCAGGAATAATGTCAATTCTGAATTCTACTTGTCTCTCTGGTGGCAAACCAGGAAGTTCTTCAGGAAAAACATCAGGGTAATCAGAAACGACGGGTATATCCCCAATCTTGGGCTTCGGCTCATCTATAATCACTTGCGCCATGTAGATGACACAACCTTTCTTTAAACACTTAGAGTCCTTGAGTATAGACATTTTCGCGGGTAGCCCATACTGGGTATCTCCCAGGATAGTAAGTAATTCTCCAGACGGAGTCTTGATCATCACTCGCTTCTTATTGCAAACAATCTGGGCCTGGTTGTGGGACAACCAGTCCATACCCAATGCTATGTCAAAGCCGGCTAACTTAAAGGGAAGTAGGGATAAAGGAAAAGAGTGATTCCTAATGGATATGAAACATCCATCTAAGATAGTTGAGGCGGTTTCTAAAGTACCATCTGCTAGTTCCACCTCATACTTCACACTTAAAGTCTTAACAGGTAGTTTCAACAATTCACAAAACTTATTATCTACAAACGACTTATCAGCGCCTGAATCAAATAACACTCTCGCATAAACATCATTTACGAGGAAGGTACCTGTTATCACGTTGTCGTTCTTGACAGCTTCCTTAGCATCCATCCTGAAGACCCTAGCATTGGTCTTCTTAGCCTCTTCCGGCTTCTTGGCATATTTTGGGCAATTGCTCCTGATGTGCCCCTTTTCATTGCAACCATAGCAGGTCGCATCCTTTATCTTCTTGCAATCCACGGTTTTGTGTTCCATGGATTTGCACAACCCACATGCAAAAGGTTTCGATTGTGATTGTGAGTTGGATTCAAACCTGCACTTCCCAAAGTGTTGTCTCTTGCAGGTTTTACATCTGGGTTTTTCACCCGACTGTTGACCATCCTTCTTAAAACCTGACCCCTTCTTTTGGTCATTGTTTCCCTTCTGCTTCTTGTCCGATCGTCGTGAGTTGTCATCCTCACGCTTCCTCTTTTCGGTATCATTTTTCCTTTGTGACCTCAGCCTGACAGCATATGAGGTCAGAGATAACGATATGTCCGTTACTGACCGAAAAGTGGTTGGTCTGGAGGCCTTTACACTTGCTTTGATTTCCGGTTCCAACCCCCCGATAAAACGAGCTATACGTTTAGGCTCCGGAGTTACCAAGTAAGGGACCAACCTTGACAAAGTATTGAAAGTGGTAAGGTAGGCCTGACAGTCCAGGTTTTTCATGACCAGTGCCAGGAAATCAGATTCAATTCTCTCAACCTCATGTTGAGGGCAGAAATTTTCTTTGATTAGTGCCATGAACTGTTCCCAGGTCATGTTGTATAACGGGACTTTCCCTGTGGCTTGGATCAAGGATCTCCACCAGGCTAAGGCTTCTCCTTTGAAAGACTGCGAGACAAACTTCACAACGTCCCTATTATGGCAACCACTAATATCCACCACATTATCCATTTCATCCATCCACGTCATGCAATCAACAGCTCCTTTTTCTCCATTGAAGTCTCTGGGTTTGCACGACACGAAGTATTTATAGGTGCAACCCCTATTACGAGGTTCTTGGTTCTGTAGAACTCTTTGGGACGGATTACTCCTTTGATTCGAGGAGTGGTGAGAATTACTGTTGTGGGCAGTGTGGGTCCTGGAGGGTGTTCTAGTGTGTGATGCAGAATGGGTCCTCGTATGGGTACCGCTTGATCCATGGTGTTGTCTATCCATAGCTCTGTTAACCGCATTGTCTATCATAGCTTGCAACTCTGCACCCGCTATGTTTACATGGGCATTTTCATTTACTATCCCTGGGTGACTGTTGACCTCGTTTGAGTCTGCCATGTATCTTGAACTGTAACATACCGACAATAATTTATTGGTGAGTTTATTATAGAATTGACTTTTATGGCAATTTTATTAACCGTGGTAGCATAGACCATAAATGGTTAATTTATTACTCACATAATTTAGGATTTCTAATATAATTTATCCTAATTATAAAATAATAACAGTTATTATTTGCACATAAGACCTAGTCACAGGGACAATATAGATCCTAAGCTATGATTTCAGAGAATCAAAGCATGAAGGTTTGAACAAAGTTCATTACCTTTATCAGACAGGGTCACAGACTAATACTGTCTTTTGTCTCATATAAAATGAGAAGGGCCCGTAGGCATTCCATTACCAATGGATGGTAAAAGAACTGATCATATTTATTAATGATTTAACCCATGATTCAGAGATCATTTTTTTATTGGGTCAGGAATCTTCTTAAAGAATCCTTATATAGAATGACGTGTGTGATTTTAACGAATCACATCTGCCAGGAGTGTTAACATGTTTTCAGACGTTAACTAGGATTGGAACCTTTTATACAGGTCTTACCATTTTGGCCAAGTCTTATAATGACATGTAGGCTAGGTTTTACCTTTAAGATCCTTAATTGATATTTAAGAGGCAGATCATTTACAAAAGGAATGATGTTATTTTGTTTATTTCATGCATAATATATAAATGCTTTAAATGATAGAAATAAAATTTCCAAACTTAACATTCCATTTTAATATACAAATAGTACACTTCTGCCCTAAACGGGACTTTTACAAATACTTGCCCACGCAGGAGCTATACTGATAACACATGTCCTCACAGGGACTATTTACAAACATAAGTGTCCACGCAGGGACTAATAAAACAAGTCCTCGTCGGGACTAAGTACAAAGGTAGATGTCCACGCAGGGACTACATACACACATAAATAAATGTCCACGTAGGGACTTGATTAATAAGGAAATACAATATTACATATGGGGATTTAACGATCCCTTTTCTTCTTTCCCTTCAGCAAATCAGCTAAACCACTCATGAATCCTTGGTTTTTCTTATGCTCTCTCTGGAGGTCTCGCTCAACCCTATCCAACCTATGACGGAGCTCCACCTGCTCAGGAGGAGGAACCCGTGGTGGCTGATGCTGAAATGGTGGCTGAGTAGGTACTTGATACCCACTAGCTGGATGTCCCATTCCCCAAGGGGTTCCATATGGTCCCTCAGGGTTTTGGGTATAGTAGTTTGCAGCCACTAGGTAGGGGTCGGCCTCGGCATAGTTATAATTATGGTATAC
Source organism: Helianthus tuberosus (assembly GCA_030545235.1). Lineage (NCBI taxonomy): Eukaryota > Viridiplantae > Streptophyta > Magnoliopsida > Asterales > Asteraceae > Helianthus > Helianthus tuberosus. The sequence goes on from JARYGA010015185.1 coordinate 40,585, forward strand.
TGGCGGTCCATAAGGGTTGTAAGCTGCCGGAGCAGTAAAAGCAGGGATTGGGTGGCCAAAACCCGGTGATGGCGGTACAATAGGTGCCGAATTCACCTCCGAAACTGGAACTGAAGGTCCTCCCATCTGTGGAACTTCATAAGTAGGCGGGTAATGGCTGCCGCTAGAGTGTTGAGGGGTGTTGAGACGAAAATCCACCTCTCGTGTTGAGATCCGTGCGCCAGTCCTCCTACGTCTTGGTGGTTCTGGAGGCTCTACATGAACTGGCGGCGGTGGAGGCGGTGGCGTGACTGCCTCGAAATGGGGATCCCCAGAGGGATCTTGCTGCTGCTGTGGTGCCTGCTGGTGAGGTGATGAGTGTTCAGATGGTGTATAGTACCACTCACATTGTTCGAACCTCGCCATGTGACTATCCGGACCTTGGTAGGGTGGTCCGTGGTAAGATGAACCATCAGAGATCGAAAAAGGATGGTTCCGGGATCCGGTTGAAGCTTCGACGGGATCTGTGTCCTCGTCCATATCTTGATCACCAGAAAAGTGATCCTCCGGCCCTAGTGGGTTAAAGCCCACGTGTTCGGGTAAGTACTCTGCTGGGTTAAACTGACCCTGAAATACCGGAGTAGGGTCGCCGAAGGAATTGTGCGCCGGAGATTGCTGTTGCTGGTCGTGGGGCTCATTCTCTGACTGAGGCCCAAAGGAGTGTTGATATGAAGGCGTTGAAACATGTGAGGTAGATCCTCTGGCAAGCTCCTCATAAACCCTCCAAGGTTCTTGATGATTGTGACTCCTTGTAGAAGAAGAAGTTCGTCGGTGCGAAGGACCTGCCTCATGGTCGTTAGGCGCGCTAACTTGCCCTCTTCCTCGTCCTCTGAATCTTGGCGGCATTGTTTAACCTGTTAATATAAACAAGGTAACACCAAGGAAAAATAATAAAGGACAAAATTTAAAATTTTAAAATAAAACATTTTCGGATTATACCTAAGTTCTTTGTCTAGACTCGAAGATTTAGGAATGTGCAATTGTGTCATTGAGATTAAACACAAAAGGCTAGTGTTTAATTCACTCAATGTTGGCTCTGATACCAACCTGTCACACCCTGATTTTCCACGTGTCACCGGTGGGCCCGGTAGGGGAGTATCGTGACGTGGTTGGCAACATAATAGTCAAACAACACAATATTTAAATGCACAGCGGAAGCAAAGTATAGATTTAATTCAACCAAACGATATTGTAATATTAAGTATCACAAATAGTCGAATATAAATCCACATGTAGATCAAATAAAAAGGAAAACAAATGTTCAACAGTTTATGACATCCAAGCTGGCGAGACTTAATGTGGATGCTAGGAGACAAGCCAGCCTATTTCGCGTAGTACCTGCACTTAACCTTTTTAAGAAAAATACGTCATTTTACACTGGTAAATACAATCAACCGACTCATTTTGAAAAGAGTTTAAGAAAAATGCATTTAAGGCACAAGGCACAAATAATATTTTATAACTTGGGATAATTATTTAAATATATAATACTTGTAGGGATTTACATGTTCCTTATGCGTTCAGTAGCCCGGATCGAGCCGGGTTAAAGATCAATTAACACACCACTTTATTTATGAGACACTGACAGGTGTACGCCTACACCTGAGTGCTAAGGTCGTGGCCATTTCGTAAAATGATGCCAGGGATATCCGGGACACGGTCATTAACCTCCCAAAGGCTTTAAGCAAACAAAACAATATTAAACGAGACGTCTCAATACTTTCATTATCATTTATTCAATCAAAGATTCAACGCCCCGACCAAGCGGTATTTTATATACCGTACCCCAAGCCCGTATAGGGAAAATAAGTTAAAAGTATTTACCTGAGTAAGTATAGTTCAAAATCAGCGAGTGCAAGTATCTTTTACTGGTTCTCCTAATCTGGAACGAAGGTTTATAATAACCTATTAGAATCCTAACGGGTCTTTAGTTAAGCTTACGCTTAGACCGGTTAGTTTTAAAGATACGGTTCGTACGCACAATTAAGCGAAGACCGGATAGAATGTGATTTAGACCCGACAAGTTTGAAGACTTCCTTAATATGGGTATATGATACACATTCTGGATTTTGAGACAAAACCGATAAGGTTTGACCCGTTTCGGCTAATTTATGTAAACTAGTTACATAAACCGAACCGAACGCGCACGAAGCGTAACGGGTATCCGTAAGAGTCCTAAACAGGTTTCCTAAGTTAACACACCTTAAATAAGTGGTGACATCAGTAGGATATCACCCATGACGCCCCAAATGAGTTTAATCTTTTAATAAGCCCCGTAGGGGTATTTTGGTCATTTTAAAGATTATAAAAGGGTTTAATTAGACACCTGTGATCCGGGTCTGAGTTGATCAGTAAAATATCTTATTTTAACAGGTTATAACCTTTGGTAATAAGTCTTATATACTAAAATAGTTTCAAACCCAAACTATGCGTTAAATACGCGTATAAAGTCGTTTTAAGCGATGTACGGGTTAAAATACGATTCTGAGTTTTCTGATCAAATAAACAGGCTCACAATACTCCATTTATTATTTAAAATCAGTAGCAATTGGATTGGCGTTAAAAGGATTTGTAAAACTCATTTTGTGGCCGAAAAGGGTATTTTTGGTATTAACCGAATCGAGGCGATAAACCTAGCTTATGATCAGTTTAAAAATAATTAAAAATCTTTAAAAATCCCAAAATATTATATCACATCAGTGGGTAAAAGGTTTGGTGTCCAAAATTTGGTTTAGATAGGCTTTATGCTAATGACGCCGTTTAATTACTTAAAAGCACTCAAATTACGTCATTAAGCATAACTCCTAATCTAGACCTCCAACAAATGTGAAATTTTAGGTACAAGTCTAAAAATCAGTAACTAAGATTATGGCACTTTCACATTTCCAAAAATCTCGTTTTATGGTCATAAGGGCATTACGGTCAATATTTAGGCGTTTAACGGAAACATCGGACGATTAGGGATTCAAGTGGTATAAACGCAGAGGCTTATACACACATGTAACTAGGTCCTAATGGAACTTTAAGGCATGTCTAAACCTATATAAATCGGGTCAGAACTGAGGTCAAAGCAAAAGTCAAACTTTTGCGTCTCTCGGTTCCGAATCGGTTCAAAACATAAAGTTGTCGAATCAAACAAGCGTAGACAAGTTTTTATACTTATTTCCAAGTTATATGACTGATAAAACAGATTACACGCCTTTTATATTGCTAATTATGCATAAATTCCAAAATACTAATTCTGTTGACTTTTTCGGACAACCTTTGACTCGATAAACGACCTAGTTAGGATTCGAATCAGTGAGTGCCCTTTTAGGGGTTTATTATCCCTATAAATACCAACTTATAACAACTTTCGATTCGACAAATCTCTGGACCGATTGTGATTTATCACAAAGTCAAACCGTAGTTACGACGGTTTGATTTCTAGGCTTTTAACTAAGTATAAATGAATTAGGAAGGGTTAAACATACTTACACACAACTAATGGACGAATTAGAATGCTTGTGGCCTGCTTGAATGCTCCAGAAATTCTCAGAGGTGATGAATGAACAATGTGGTAACATGTGGGTCTTGATATAAGGCTTCAAACACTCTTAGATGATCAACACATAAGTCTAGGGGTGTTGCATTATCATCCACAAGTGCCCTATAGGCTAGAAACCATCTTAGGCAGCCCAAGGTTTCGAAAAAATGAGATTGGAGTCGGTTACATGCATCAACAGGCAGCTGCCTGTTTTTTCTGCACCTGCAGGTCGGACGCGGCCCGCGTGGGCTTTGTGGATCCTGATGCGGGCCGCCTGGCCCATCCGGATCAAGTAAACATGTTCCTTTCAATTGCATTTCGGTCCTTAGTCCCCCGAAAGGTCGTTTTCATGATGTTTCTTGCATTCTAAGGCTTTGATAATTATATATAGGGGCTTTAATACTTATACCCACTTTGTCAAGTCCTCGGGTAACTTTGTGATCACCCGAAAAGCCCTAAATTCCCATGTTATCGATTCTAACCCTCACACACGAATTTTATCACAACTTGCTCATACGATAACGAAACTTCATGAAATTTTTGTGGTACATTCTAGTGAGCATAATTAATTGTTACAAAGCTTCGGGTTTGTCAAAAGGTCACTCAGAGGTATAACTTAAACATGTTGGCACATTTAACCCCTGTAGTTTGTAATCTCTCACTTTCTTTCACAATTCGCTTCGTATGATCCATGATCTATTCGTTTAAGGTTATAAACATCATGTAGGGTTATTGTAAAGTATATTTATTCATTGTTGACACTTTGACCCCTTATATTTACACAGTTTCACTTGTTGTCAACTTTAGTCCTTCAAGAACATTCTTTCACACGTTCAAACCCATGA
>JARYGA010015186.1:0-44830 GCA_030545235.1 Helianthus tuberosus
CTGTCGGATCGTCTCTAGGTTGTAAAACAATTTTATATCAATATAAGAGACATTATAATTACATCGAGTGTCCGTATCTTTGATTCCGCCTCTGATTCGGATAAAAGACTCTTCTGATCGACTCAATCGGGTCATACAACGATCCAACACATCCAATACCGTTAAGTATTGAAGGAGGTCCTACTAAATTTGACCCAGGTCCATTGCAGGACCTCTAAACGCTGAACAATGGCAAGACCTTTACCAAACCGTTCCCTTAACCCCCAACCAGGTAGCCAACATACCTCCATATAGACCGTGGAGATATGAATGGTGAAAATCTTTTATTTTATATAGACAGTAAAATAATGCCAAGACACCACGGACAAACGATAAGGAAAGATCACCTTCAACATAAGCAACTAGTTATTAAAGTCATTAATACAAAACCAAGTAAAAAGTGCAAAAGATTAGAAATAAAAAGTATTACAATAGACACTTTGTCTTCACCAAGTGATGTAAGAGACTTAGGCAAACATGGCCTTGATTGTCAAGAACTCTTACGATCAATCTTGGATCCCGAGATGACTCACACACTCTACGATGGACAATGGATGATGGTGGTGGATGATGGTGTTATGGTGGTGGTGGGTGAAGTGTGAGAGAGGTGGTGTGCCAAGGGATAGTTTGAGCTTGAGCCAAAAACCTCTATTTATAGGCTGAACAGAAGCTTGGGCACGGTCCCATGTCCAGTGGGCACGGCCCCGTGTCCACATCCTTCTCTTTCTTCATTTAATGTTGTTTTGTCTTTTTAGTTGACCACGCCCCCGTGTCCGCTGAGCACGACCCCGTGTCCGCTGAGCACGACCCCGTGTCCGCTGAGCACGACCCCGTGGTGCCGAAGAATCTTTGTACTATGCAGATTTGCTGGATTGTGCGATCTTATAGTTGACCCCGGCCCCGTGTCCGCTGAGCACGGCCCCATGGTGGGCAATAGAAGCTTCTACCACTTTGTCTTTTCTGCTGACACTTGGGCACGCCCCCGTGCTGGCTGAGCACGGGGCGTGTTCAGGCTTCTGATCTCTTGTTTTGCTTGGGAAGATGTTGTCGTGGGGTCGGGCATGCCACGTCTTGTTCCTTTTCTTGTATTTATGTTAGATTTTGATGTCTTTTTGCTTCTTTTGTTAATTTGAGCTCATTTAATCCTGAAAATACAAAAGGAAGACAAAAGCACACTTTTTCCAACATTAGTACTAAAAAAGGGTTAGTTTTATGCCTCATTTGATGAAATTTATATGTTGCATTTTTAACACATCAAATACCCCCACACTTGAATCTTTGCTTGTCCTCAAGCAAAACTCTTTAATATGTGGCTATTACACTCCCAAATGGAATGGGTAGGAAAGAAGGTTTTTTTTTGGGTTTTGTCGTAGAGTGTCGGGATTTCCAAGATTCTTTATTTAGTTTTATCTTTATTTATTTACAATCCTATTCGTCATGATTTATTTAAAACTTTTCATAAGATAATTTACTTATTAGGGCATAACATGCCTCTTTAAAATTCTATTTATATACAAGTTCACATACCTCACGGGGATCACTCAACACTCGGCCGAAAATGTATTTTTGTGGATCACTCGAGAGCGTCATGGAACTTACTCCTACCATAGGCTTGCCAAGCAATCAATCCTCCTTTTTAACTTATATACCTTTGTAAATATCAAGAGGACTTGTGGGTTAAGGGTTAGGCTTGGGTTAAAGGTAGGTGGTTGGGTTGGTGGTTAGTGGTTAGTAGAAAAAGGGCGAAAAGCGTAACAAGTGTCGGTTTTCGTATGACTTTCTATTTTCGTAACTTTTCTTTTTGATGAAGCTATTTATTCAAACAAAGTTATTTTTGATGAACTTGTTTGTTTATTTTCTTTTACTTCATCATCAACAATTTTTTTTTTATCATACAAAAAATCGAACTTGTTACTAAAACAAAGGGGTAAAAATGAAAAAGGTTTTGGTGGGTAAAAAGGGTGTTTGGTTTGGGTTATTAAATGAAAAGGTTTAGGCTCAAAGGGGTTAACTAGGGGGATTTTGGTTAGGTGGTAAAAAAAAAGAAAAATAATGGTGTAGAAATAAAAAGGTTAGTCCTAATGCCTCCATCATTTACTTACTCAGGTTTTAAGTTGGTAAGGACCGGGAATGTATCGTCATGGCAAGTTCTAGAGTCGTAAGAACCAAGCGGCTATTCACACAAGAAACGAAAAATGAGCATTTAGTTCTAATGATATGTAATTGTATGCTCAATAAAGGGTCAAAACTCACTTTTGTGGGAATGGGTTTTTTATGTGATCAAGTATATATAATCAAATTTTAACTAAGCTTGTCATGCCTTTTCATAATTTTCTTATGTTGGTTCTTTTTATCATGACGCTATCGGTTGTAAATTTGTAAAAATATAACCTTTTTGAGAACTTGAATTTCCCGAGTTAAACCTAGACAAGTAGAAAAATGAAAATTTTTGAAAAAAATTTGGGGTGATTAGCGGTTCCAATAGAGTTTTGTGTAAGGCTTGTGTTTAGGACTTGCAAGGTTCAAGGTTTTAGCATCCCCCCCACACTTAAATTACACATTGTCCTCAATGTGTCCCAAAAATAAGTTTTTAGGTTGATTGAATATGTAAAAAGGTGTAAAAAGCAAAAATTTTGTGTTACTGGGCGCTGAACACGGCCCCGTGTTGTCCGGGCACGGCCCCGTGTTCAAGTGCCAGTAACAAAATCAAAGCAAGAGAGACAGAAGTCTGGACACGGGGGCGTGTTGGGTGAACACGGCCCGTGTCCAGTTACCTGAACTGGGTCTTTTTCTGCAGACTGTGCAGCACGGGGCCATGTTGGGTGGACACGGCCCGTGCCGAACTTACAGTAAACGAAGAAATTTGTCGGACGGTTCTGTTTTCCCGCATAGAGTGCTGGTTCAAGTTTCCCTTGCATCCTTTGCAATCTCAAGTGTGTTTTATTTAGTTCAACACCATCAAAAACACCAATTTAACTAAAACCATCATTCATTAATCATAGAGAGAATTACATAATATTCCTAAAAATGAAAAATAAAGTAGAAAATAAAAGTTAAAAGTCCTAATATTAAATAGGTCAAGTGATCCGTAAAATCATCCTAAGGAGTTCTACTTCTACAATAAGCACCAAAATTCCAGAAATAGATTCCCGGTTTAAAAGCCTTGTAGAGCTCCAAGCCGAACGGTCTTCCTTAGATGTTGCTAGAGCCATTCTTCTATCTCCCTCGGGAGAAGGGAGGCGGCTTCATGTTCCTCGACATCTTGAGGAGGAGGAGCGACACCAACCAGAACCCCTTGTAGTATGTCTCGAGGAGGTTCCGGATGTAGGGCGTACCATTCGGCCGGAATGATGACTTCCGGCACCATATTCCATGCCCTTTGGGTGATAATCGGTACCAAAGGAGGAGAGGCGAGAATGTTCAACCTTTGGTGCAAAAGGTTGACCTCCCGGAGACATCCTTCTAGTCCCACCATCAAATGATTAATGCGGTCGACCAATGCCTCTTCCACACTTGTTACTTCATCAAGGGCTTCTCTTAAGGCGTAAACATAGTTTACAAGAGAATCCTCAACCGTAGATGATCTTCTCCCCTGTCGGTTGTTCCTGGAATGCGACGAAGAGTTTCCGCTTGTTCTGCTTGCCATTCTGAGAAAACATGCCGAAAAGAGTTCAATTTTATGGTTCCAGTACTTCGGACACGGCCCCGTGTTCAGATATCTGCAAGATTTATGGACAAGGAATCTTGGGATTTCAAATTGTTTTTATGATTTTTGAAGCATTTTTGAACTTAAACAACTTAAAACATTGTTATAGAACTTATTTTTACCAAGATTCCATAAACAAAAATCTAACAAACATCTCAATAAGGCTTGAAACTATAGAAGGTTCAAGCTTTAATGGAAGTATGAGGAAAATTGAAGAAGATGAAAGTGGATAAAAGAGGAAAGGACAAGAAGATAGTTGAGAAATTTCTTTTAGAAAATACCTAGGATGGTATGTGAGAATATTCCTCAAATCTCTGTCCCTGGAATGGTTCAAATGTGCAGGATTCTTGGCTGCATTTATAGAAAACGACAGTACGTTGCGCACGGCCCCGTGTCGGCTGGACACGGCCCCGTGTGCAGATGGAATCCTGACACATTTTTGTCCGCATTCTAACAAAATCAGAAGGGAATCTTTTGGGTGGACACGGGGGCGTGCTGACCTGGACACGGCCCCGTGTCTAGAAGCTGTCTTTAAGGAATTCTTCGAATTTCAAGGATCTTTCCCGAATCGGGTGGTTCCTTACTAGATGGAACAACCCCAAAGTGTCTAAGATACCTTAATAGATCTAGATTAAGACGAGAACGCACGAGGTTGTCGGTGAGGGTGATTCCTATGCTATATGTAGGTGGACAAGTCCAACATTTTCCCGGGCTCTCGTTAAAGAAGGTGTATGTCGAATCGGTCAGGTCTATGTATGCATCAAACGAAGTTGATGGGGAGTCCTTCACGGCACAATCGACACAGGACGACTATCGCTCGAGTCCTTACTAGAGTTAGAAGTATCATTGGAAACAATGAAGTTGTTTGAATGCGGTTCCAACCTCTCTTCTTGGTTATTTTTACTTTCGCCCCTCTTAAGGATACTAGTAAATGATGGGTCTATATAGTGGGGTTTATAATTTAGAAAAAAGCATTCTAATTCTTTATGGTTACTACCACATAATTGACACCACATAGTGCCATAAGAGTGCCGAAAGTAAAAAGTATCAGTATCACTCATGTTTGTGTCAGAAATTACCAACCGTCGGGATCTTACGGTTCTGTTTTCAGTAACTGAAACTTGGGCACGGGGGCGTGTTGAGTGGGCACGGCCCCGTGTTCAGCTTACTGTCTGACTTAAAACAGGATTGCCAGTTCCAATAATTGGGCACGGGACGTGTTCAGCGGGCACGGCCCGTGCTGAGCTCTGCAGAAGCTGAAATTTTAAGAAAAAATCCTAAAAAAAAATGAAAAATAAGAAAAACGATTAGGCCGTTGATTCCTAACTTTCTTAAAATCTTTGTGTCCCCGGCAACGGCGCCAAAAACTTGATGCGTGTGAAGTGTTATATATATTAGGTGTATATTTTAAGCCCCTTTAACACTTATTTTTAGCCAAGTTTTAAATTTATAAAACACGATATTTTACTAACACTAAACACACATATGGGCAAGTGCACCCATCGTGAGCGTAGTATAGTGTTGGCAAGATACCGAGGTCGTCCAAGGACACAAGAGCTTTTAATACCGGTTTCTCCTCAACGTCTAATCAAAATAAAAAGTGTAGAAAAATGTTTTTAACTAAGAAAAATAAAAACTAACTAAATGCTGAAAAATAAAATAAAAAGAAAAAACAGATAGACAAGATGAATCACTTGGTTCCGACTCGTATCTAGTGTAATCTTTGATTATTTCCGCACTTTTGCACATATTTAAGAGATTATCTTAGTTATTGTAGTAGGCCCCTCTTTTGAAAGTGACGTTACCCTCACCCCAGTAGTTTGAGTCAGCAAGGATACAATCCTAAAATGGTGGATTATTGGAAGATAATTAATTAAGTTATTAATGCAAATTATGGTAGGCCCCTCTTTTGGAGGTGACGTTACCCTCGACTTAGTAGTCTGAGTCAGCAGGGATACAGTCCTAAATAGCCGGGTTATAGTATTAATAGTAGTTAACTTATCAGGGGATCAAAGAGTTTGGAGATATGAATGGTGAAAATCTTTTATTTTATATAGACAGTAAAATAATGCCAAGACACCACGGACAAACGATAAGGAAAGATCACCTTCAACATAAGCAACTAGTTATTAAAGTCATTAATACAAAACCAAGTAAAAAGTGCAAAAGATTAGAAATAAAAAGTATTACACTAGACACTTTGTCTTCACCAAGTGATGTAAGAGACTTAGGCAAACATGGCCTTGATTGTCAAGAACTCTTACGATCAATCTTGGATCCCGAGACGACTCACACACTCTACGATGGACAATGGATGATGGTGGTGGATGATGGTGTTATGGTGGTGGTGGGTGGTGGGTGAAGTGTGAGAGAGGTGGTGTGCCAAGGGATGGTTTGAGCTTGAGCCAAGCACCTCTATTTATAGGCTGAACAGAAGCTCGGGCACGGCCCCGTGTCCAGTGGGCATGGCCCCGTGTCCACATCCTTCTCTTTCTTCATTTAATGCTGTTTTGTCTTTTTAGTTGACCACGCCCCCGTGTCCGCTGAGCACGACCCCGTGGTGCAGAAGAATCTTTGTACTATGCAGATTTGCTGGATTATGCGAATCTTATAGTTGACCACGGACCCGTGTCCACTGAGCACGGCCCCGTGGTGGGCAATAGAAGCTTCTACCACTTTGTCTTTTCTGCTGACACTTGGGCACGCCCCCGTGCTGGCTGAGCACGGGGCGTGTTCAGGCTTCTGATCTCTTGTTTTGCTTAGGAAGATGCTGTCGTGGGGTCGGGCATGCCACGTCTTGTTCCTTTTCTTGTATTTATGTTAGATTTTGATGTCTTTTTGCTTCTTTTGTTAATTTGAGCTCATTTAATCATGAAAATACAAAAGGAAGACAAAAGCACACTTTTTCCAACATTAGTTCTAAAAAAGGGTTAGTTTTATGCCTCATTTGATGAAATTTATCTGTTGCATTTTTAACACATCATTAACCTCCTATTAGTCTCAGGGAATGGCAATTTGCGTTGTAAACTCGGATTTGGACATATAATTTACACCGTTTCAGCATATTAATAACTTGTATCTATGTTATTCATGTTGGATATTAGCACGTTAAACATTTTACCCTATTTATGCTATGTATCAAACTTGTATACTCGCCAACGTTTTGTTGATCATATTTTAATACATGTTGCAGGTTGATAGACGAGATGATGCTAGTGAAGAAATGAGATTTAGGTGGACTTAGAAACATACTGATGCGTGTGTGGTGGTATATAGATTTAAGTATATTTTATGCCCTTTTTACACGTTAGTCAAGTTTTAAATTTATAAAACACGATATTTACTAACACCAAACACACATATGGGCAAGTGCACCCATCGTGAGCGTAGTATAGTGTTGGTAAGATACCGAGGTCGTCCAAGGACACAAGAACTTTTAGTACCGGTTTATCCTCAACGTCTAATCAAATAAAAAGTTTAGAAAAAGGTTTTAAACTAGAAAATAAAAACTAACTAAAATGCTGAAAATAAAATAAAAATAAAAACAGATATACAAGATGAATCACTTGGCTCCGACTCGTGTTTAGTGTAACCTTTGATTATTTCTGCACTTTTGCACTTTTTAAGAGATTATCTTAGTTATTGTAGTAGGCCCCTCTTTTGAAGGTGACGTTACCTGACGGGTGGTCCATAGGACAACCCTTAATGATGTTAAAAGACGAAATTATCCTTCATTTAATCATGTAATTATCTTGAATTAGATAACTACGGTTGCTTATGTTTCAGGTGCGGTTCGGGAGCTAAAACGGGATAAAACGCAGCTTTGGACGGTTTGGAGTTGAACGGGTCGTGCGCGGAACGAATGAAGAAGCAAAGCACAACATTCAGGGTGCCACCGTAAATTACGGTGCCACCGTAATTTACGGTGGTCCTGAAAAGTGAACAAATCCCTACCGTAAAACAGTCTATTCATACCGTAACAAAATTTGGTCCACCGTAACTTACGGTGATACCGTAATTTTCGGTGGACATGGCGAGGAAATCCGTAACTGCTCAATAAAACAGTTTTTATGGTGTCTTTTGGTATTATCTCATCATTGGATGTTTCTCTAGAGTTCTTGGGGCGATTTTGGCTAATTGTACTTGGTTTCAAACAATTTCTAACATTTGGTTTATGTTTTCGACTGGTATGAACACTAAACTTGTTATTATGATGATTCACCAAGCTATGTCTGGCTAAACTTGTGGTGACCGTCTTAGGTGAAGGTTTCTCTTGAACTTTTGTGTGTTTATTTCTGAATTTCTAGAATGAAAACTTGTGTTGCTTGATTATCATGGTGTATGCATAATTGTTTGTAGCTTGTTAATTGATAGTGCAATTTCTAGTCTCAATCGTACGTTTTTGGTGCCGTTGGCAATCGAGATATCACGGGAAGGGTTAGGGTTGGTTATTGATTAATTGATCATCGGGAAACAACCTCGCATTCTTATAATCCGAGTACTTTGTTCCCTTTTATCACAACAATTGTTTATACACAAGTTATGTCTATGTAACTCTTTGTAGTTGGAAATTTTGCACAAGAGTTTAAAGAAACTGAATCCTAAGATGGTCATTCTTCCTTAATTTGTTAAACAACCAATTTTGATTTGCAATTAGCTAGTAATTTAGTTTTCTAAAATCAAACAATCCAAATTATTGATCTTTACTTTCTGCAAATTAGGTTAATTTTAGTTTAAGTGCAAAGCTATATAATCGACATATTTTCCACATACTCCCTGAGTTCGATACCCATTTACCACTATCTATAGTTGTTATTTGGATTAAATTTGCGTGACCACGACAATCACGTCAAATTTTGGCGCCGTTGCCGGGGAGTAGTGCGCAACGTGTGTCAGTTTGTTAGTTTTGCTTGTTATTTTCGGGTTTAAACTGGTGTGTTTAGTGTGCAGGTTACCCTGGTTTGTTAGTTATTGTAGTAGGCCCCTCTTTTGAAGGTGACGTTACCCTCAACCCAGTAGTTTGAGTCAGCAAGGATACAATCCTAAAGGGTCGGATTATTGAAAGATAATTAATTAAGTTATTAATGAAAATTATGGTAGGCCCCTCTTTTGAAGGCAACGTTACCCTCGGCTAAGTAGTCTGAGTCAGCAGGGATACAATCCTAAGTAGCCGGGTTAAAGTATTAATAGTAGCTTACATATGAGGGGGTCAAAGAGTTTGGACCCCTCCATCCAATACCGGTGGGTATTGAAGGAGATCCTACTAAATTTTACCCAGGTCCTTGCAAGATCTATACACTGAACAAGGCAAGACTCTTACCAAACCGTTCCCTTAACCCCCGACCAGGTAGCCAACATATCTCCATATAGACCGTGGAGATATGAATGGTGAAAATCTTTATTTTATATAGACTGTAAAATAATGCCAAGACACCACGGACAAACGATAAGGAAGAATCACCTTCAACATAAGAAACTAGTTATTAAAGTCATTAATACAAAACCAAGTAAAAAGTGCGAAAAGATTAAAAATAAAAAGTATTACACTAGACACTTTGTCTTCACCAAGTGATGTAAGAGACTTAGGGAAACATGGCCTTGATTGTCAAGAACTCTTACGATCAATCTTGGATCTCGAGACAACTCACACACTCTATGATGGACACTGGATGATGGTGGTGGATGATGGTGTTATGGTGGTGGTGGGTGGTGGGTGAAGTGTGAGAGAGGTGGTGTGCCAAGGGATGATTTGCACTTGAGCCAAGCACTCCTATTTATAGGCTGAACAGAAGCTCGGGCACGTCCCCGTGTCCATTGAGCACGGCCCCGTGTCCATCCTCTTCTCTGTCTTCATTAATTGCAGTTTGTCTGCATTAGTTGACCACGCCCCCGTGTGCAGAAGCATATCTGTACTATCAAGATTTACCTGGATTCTGCGAATCTTATAGTTGACCACGGCCCCGTGTCTGCTGAGCACGGCCCCGTGGTGGGCGATAGAAGCTTCTACAGCTTTGTCTTTTCTGCTGGGACTTGGGCATGCCCCCGTGTTTACTGAGCGCGGGGCGTGCTCAACCTTCTGTTTTCTTGTTTTGCTTGGGAAGATGCTGTCGTGGGGTCGGGCATGTCACGTTTGTTCCTTTTCTTGTATTTATGTTAGATTTAGCTGTCTTTTTGCTTCTTTTGTTAATCTGAGCTCATTTAATCCTGAAAATACAAAAGGAAGACAAAAGCACACTTTTTCTAACATTAGAACTAAAAAAGGGTTAGTTTTATGCCACAATTGATGTAATTTATATGTTGTATTTTGCACACATCACATACCTAGAATAAACAATTATTTGATGTTATGTTTGAAACAATTTTGTTCATGTTTGAATCTTGTATGACATTTTAGCATTTTTATGAAATTGAATTTAAATTATATTGTCACAATAGTGTTATGATGCTTTGAACGATTTGTTCGTCTCATCCCGATGTTTCCGCCATCGGTTGGGGTGTGACAGCAGGTTATTTACTTGTTTTAAAGTTGGTCAACGACGTCCTATTATGGTTACCGAGTTTAATCAGATTTGTATGCAAGTAACTTAGACAGTCCATTACATCAGCATATAAGCATGCTGCTAAAACAGTTTATGGCCCAATGGTGAGTCATCTCGGGATCCAAGATTGATCGTAAGAGTTCTTGACAATCAAGGCCATGTTTGCCTAAGTCTCTTACATCACTTGGTGAAGACAAAGTGTCTAGTGTAATACTTTTTATTTCTAATCTTTTGCACTTTTTACTTGGTTTTGTATTAATGACTTTAATAACTAGTTGCTTATGTTGAAGGTGATCTTTCCTTATCGTTTGTCCGTGGTGTCTTGGCATTATTTTACTGTCTATATAAAATAAAAGATTTTCACCATTCATATCTCCACGGTCTATATGGAGGTATGTTGGCTACTAGGTCGGGGGTTAAGGGAACGGTTTGGTAAGAGTCTTGCCGTTGTTCAGCGTTTATAGATCCTGCAAGGGACCTGGGTCAAATTTAGTAGGACCTCCTTCAATGCTTAACGGTATTGGATGGAGGGGGTCCAAACTCTTTGATCCCCTCATAAGTTAAACTACTATTAATACTATAACCCGGCTATTTAGGACTGTATCTCTGCTAACTCAGACTACTTAGCCGAGGGTAACGTCACCTTCAAAAGAGGGGCCTACCATAATTTGCATTAATAACTTAATTAATTATCTTTCAATAATCCGACCCTTTAGGATTGTATCCTTGCTGACTCAAACTACTGGGGTGAGGGCAACGTCACCTCCAAAAGAGGGGCCTACTACAATAACTAAGATAATCTCTTAAAATAGTGCAAAAGTGCGGAAATAATCAAAGGTTACATTAAACACGAGTCGGAGCCAAGTGATTCATCTTGTCTATCTGTTTTTATTTTTATTTTTATTTTCAGCATTTTAGTTAGTTTTTATTTTTCTTAGTTTAAAAACATTTTTCTAAACTTTTAATTTGATTAGACGTTGAGGATAAACCGGTACTAAAAACTCTTGTGTCCTTGGACGACCTCGGTATCTTACCAACACTATACTACGCTCACGATGGGTGCACTTGCCCATATGTGTATTTAGTGTTAGTAAATATCGTGTTTTATAAATTTAAAACTTGGCTAAAAAGTGTTAAAAAGGGCTTAATATATACATTAAAAACTAACGACACTACACACGCATCAAGTTTTTGGTGCCGTTGCCGGGGACACAAGGATTTTAAGAAAGCTTAAAATCGACGGCCTAATCAGTTTTTCAAAACTTTTTCAAAACGCGCGCACATTTTTCTGCATTTTAGTTTAGTTTTGCATTTACAGTAGGTTGAACACGAGCCGTGCTCACTGAACACGGGGCCGTGCTGCATATTTTCATAAAAACACCCAGTAACAGTAGCTTGAACACGGGCCGTGCTCACTGAACACGCCCCATGCTCAAAGAAATCAGTAAATTTAATTAAAACTCCCAGATACAGATTCTGTACACGGGGCCGTGTCCACTGAACACGGGGCCGTGTCCAGCCTCTGTTTCCGTTTTTATTTTTGTTTTCTGATCTCGAGACTTGGTTGTGGTCTGCTGAGTGATTCTTATGGATCAATACTCAGGAGGTTACAACTACACCTATGAGGAGGATGATTATGGGAGTAATTATTGCACTAATTGTAGTAATCCGCACTCAGTTCAATATAGTCACTCATATCAACCGTCCAATTCATACACCTACTATGAGGAACCCAGGTATGAACCATCAACTTCATACACATCCTATGAAGACCAAAGGTATGAACCTCCTCCCTCATACTCATATTTTGATGAACCAAGGTATGAGCCGCCATACTCATACTTCGAGGAACCAAGATATGAGCCACCACCTTCGTATGCTTATTATGAGGAACCATGGCGTGAACAACCCACCTCATATGAGTATTACGAAGAACAAAATTACGACCCTTATCCATAATATGCTTACAATGGAGAACAATGGTGTGAACCATCTACTTCATATGGGTATTATGAGGAATAAAGGATCGAACAATCGGATTCAAGCTTTGAAAATCCCGATTCTTTTTCTATAACCGAAGTGACCGATAGGATATTAGAACACCTTAGAGTTATCGATCGTTATATAAAAGAATCTCGCGCAAGGGAAGAGGAGTCCCGCGCAAGAGAAGAAATAAATAATGAAGAGATAACTGAAAGTGTAAAAATGGAAGAACAAATAAGTGAAAAACCGACACATGAGTTAAACAACGAAAAAGGTGAGTTCGACAATGTTAAAATTCAAGAAGAGTCTAATTTTGAAGAAATTAATCTCTTGTCACCTTCTTTTGAAAATCATTGATTAGTTTCAACTCATGCTAAGTTTTTAAAAGAGTTAAACACTAACGCTAAAATTGACGAAACGGTAAGTGTTAAGTTAACTAATGATCAAACCTCGCTAATAAAAGAAGACCCATTTGAAATTAACATTACACCGGTTCCATGTTTCTTTCAAAATTCGTTTATTAGTAATGTCACAATTGATAAAGATCTTTGTGTTAACATAATGCCTAACTACATTTTCGAAAAATTAAGTATTAGTGATTTTTCTCCACTTCAAATACCCATTTTTCTATCCAATCGGAAAGTAATAAAATCAATCGGTATAGTTGAGGATGTCTTGGTTCAAACAAACCAAATGGTAGTTCCCACCGACTTTGTCATCCTCGATGACGCTCCTCTAATGTTGGGACGACCATTTGTAAAAACTCACGAAGCTTTGAAAAACCGGAAGTACAACAATCTACCTCTTCAATTAGGGGCATTTAAAAGAAGTGTCGATCTTGAGCGGTCAATGAAATATCCATTCGGCAATAATGACCCCCTAATTGAAGATGAAGATGAGCCACCCGATACAAGTGAAAAGATTGACCACTTTGTTGAAGAAGAGGTCGCCATAGAACAAACTTTTAAAGTTCTTGATAAAAATGAGCAACCAAATAAGGAGTCTCCTAAAGACCCACCCCTTGAGCTCAAAGAACTTCCAAAAGGTTTGGAATATGCTTTTCTTGACAAAGATGGTAATTTACCTGTAATTATTTCGTCTAAATTAGATAACTTAGAAAAAGAAAAATTAATTAGTCTTTTGAAAAAACATAAAAATGCGATTGCTTGGAAACTTGTAGACATAAAAGGAATTAGTCCTTCCATGTGTACACACAAAATTTTAATGAATGATGACTACAAATCGGTAATCCAACCACAACGTCGAGTAAATCCAAAAGTTCAAGAAGTGGTTAAAAACGAAGTCATCAAATTACTTGACGCCGGACTTATCTATCCTATCTCCGATAGTCCTTGGGTAAGTCCCGTCCAAGTAGTCCCAAAGAAAGGAGGTATGGCGGTGATAACTAACGAAAAAAATGAATTAATACCAACGAGAACCGTCACAGGATGGAGAGTATGTATAGATTATAGACGATTAAATGAAGAAACAAGAAAATATCACTTTCCTTTACCCTTCATTGATCAAATGTTAGAAAGATTATCCGGTCATAAATTTTACTGTTTCTTGGATGGTTTTTCAGGTTACTTTCAAATCCCGATAGCACCCGAAGACCAAGAAAAGACAACATTCACATGTCCCTATGGAACTTTTGCTTATCGACGCATGCCATTTGGTCTATGTAATGCCCCCGCAACATTCCAATGTTGCACGGTAGCTATCTTCCATGACATGATAGAAAAGACAATGGAAGTCTTCATGGACGACTTTTCTATCTTTGGGGATTCATACGACCAATGCCTCGATAACCTTGAATGAATGCTATCCCGATGTGAGGAAACTAACCTCGCCCTTAACTGGGAAAAATGCCATTTCATGGTAACGGAGGGAATAGTACTCGGTCACAAAATCTCAACCGAAGGAATGGAGGTGGATCGAGCCAAAATAGATACCATTTCTAGACTACCACCTCCATCCTCCGTAAGAGCTATCAGAAGTTTCCTAGGGCATGCCGGATTTTATAGGCGGTTTATCAAAGATTTTTCTAAAATTTCAAGGCCTCTAACAAAATTACTTGAAAAAGATGCTCCTTTCATCTTTGACAAGGATTGCAATCAAGCATTTCTAACCCTAAAGGAAATGTTAGTCAATGCACCTATCATGATAGCGCCTGATTGGAAATTTCCTTTCGAAATCATGTGTGATGCAAGTGACTTTGCAGTTGGAGCTGTCTTGGGACAAAGAAAAGAAAAGCATTTCCACCCAATTTATTATGCTAGTAAAACACTTAATGATGCACAAGAAAATTACACAACAACTGAAAAAGAATTACTAGCTGTAGTATTTGCTTTTGATAAATTTCGTTCTTATCTTGTTCTTTCTAAAACTATAGTCTATACAGATCATGCAGCCATTCGATATCTCTTCAAAAAGCAGGACGCAAAACCACGTTTGATTCGGTGGATTCTACTCCTCCAAGAATTTGATATTGAAATCAAAGACACAAGAGGAGCAGAAAATACCGCAGCAGATCATCTTTCACGCTTAGAAGACCCAGCTTTGGAGGCAACCAGGGACGAGCAAATCAACGAAAAATTTCCAACGGAGTCCCATGAAATGGTGGAATACAAGGAAGAACCATGGTACGCCGACTATGCTAATAACCTAGCTAGCGGTATAGTCGCTAAGGGTTGGCCACATCATCAAAGAAAAAATTCTTTGCCAATGTGAAACACTATTTTTGGGAAGATCCATATCTTTTCAAAATGTGTGCCGACCAACTCATCCGACGATGCGTCCATGGTAGCGAAGCACGAAGAATTCTCCGCCATTGTCATGAAGGTCCATACGGAGGGCATCATGGTGCCGCTAGTACCGCATGAAAGGTATTTGATTCAGGATTTTATTGGCCAACCATTTACAAAGACGCCCAAAGTCTTGTCAAGACATGTGATGCTTGCCAAAGAACAGGTAATATTTCTTCCAAAAACGAAATGCCACAAAATGGCATTCTTGTTTGTGAAATTTTTGATGTATGGGGACTCGACTTTATGGGACCTTTCCCACCATCAAAAGGATACAAATATATACTTGTGGCAGTAGACTACTTGTCTAAATGGGCCGAGGCCGAGGCACTTCCAACAAATGATGGAAGAGTCGTGGTAAGATTTCTGAAAAAAATTATTCTCTCGTTTTGGCACACCTAAAGCGTTAATAAGTGATAGAGGTACCCATTTTTGTAACCATCAACTTGAATTTTTTTTAACAAGATATGGGGTCTATCACCGGGTCTCAACAGCATATCACCCTCAAACAAATGGACAAGCCGAAGTGACTAATAGAGGTTTAAAACGAATACTTGAAAAGACCGTAGGGTTAAATAAAAAGGAATGGGCAGATAAATTAGATGATGCTTTATGGGCTTTTCGAACTGCTTATAAAACAACAATAGGTACAACCCCATATAAGCTCGTCTACGGAAAAAGTTAGAATTTGCTGGTAAAAATAGATTTTGTCAATTAAATGAATTAGACGAGCTTAGAAATTATGCATACGCAAACTCCGAAATTTATAAGGAAAGAATGAAAAATTTGCATGACAAACATATTAAACCTAATGAATTTTGAGTAGGAGATCTAGTTCTTTTGTTTAATTCACGACTTCGATTGTTTCCTGGTAAATTAACGTCTAGGTGGTCAGGACCCTTTTCCATCACCCATGTTTTCCCACACGGTGCAGTAGAAATTAAATCTCGGAATGGACCTCCATTCAAAGTCAATGGCCAACGGCTAAAACTCTATCAAGGATTCATTGAGGATGAAGAGGAGGAGATCTCGCTTCAAACGATCGAAGAATGAAAGCATCAACATCATACCTGGTAAGTTACGAACGATTGGGACGACATCTAAGTGGTAAGTTTTCTAACCAAAGTTCATGGGAAACAAGGGCACTCACACGAGCACTTGAAAAAAAAAGTTTGCTCGGCACGAGGCCGTGTCCGCTGGACACGGGGCCGTGTCCGCGCAACTGTCGGGATATATCCCCTTTTTCATAACAGTTACTTCATTCTACACGCCCCGTTTCCCCGAAAATGCTCTGGTTCCAGGCGATTTTCCGCAGATTTTCGACGTCTCCTATCATCCTAACAACATCAAGGTATGATTCTATCACTATTATTAGTTAGATTTAGCATTTGCATGTAGTTAAAACATCACAAATTTGGGGAAAAATCTAGGGTTCTTGAACTTCATACGAATCAAGCTCAAATTTTTGCCTAAATCTGTTTGCATTTAGTTAGATTAGTGTTATGGGAAGTGAATCCACTTGTATTGTTCATAGATTCGCCCGATTTCTCACTAAAACCACAAACCCTTGTTTTTTGAACCGAAAAAGATAAAATTGAAAGGGTAAACGGGTTATTTTGGGAAAAACGGCACTTGGGGTTTCATTTTCGGGGGAAACCGCACCTATTGGACTAAAAATTTTCAAGTTTTCGAAACCGGGTCGAAAAATGGAATTTTTGTGTAACAGACGCCTGGACACGGGGCCGTGTCCGCTGAACACGGGGTCGTGTCCAGCCCACTGTTTGCAGTTTTATCCGAAAATTCTGATGTTTCATGCTAACTTTTGGTGTATTCTTTCAGATGGCAAGGAAGTTCACAATGTTTAACGCAAATGAGCTCGATGCTAGGGCTAGATACGAAATACTTCAAACAAGGCCGGCGGAATACCCAAGGCAAGCATGCACGGATTTGTTAGCATCCGTAAACCGACTCGACCGTTTCAACAACCTTGTCACAGGACCACTAAGAGTCGCTTTAACAACTCGACTCCGTTCCGTCCACGAATGCACTTTGGAATTCTATAGCACCTTCACGTTCAACTCAAGGTGCGACCCATTCGACAATGATGGGGTAGCATTCCGATGTGGCGGAACTAAGTATTCGATCTCTATGGCACAATTTGGGTCGATTGTCGGGTTGTATGCGGAAGAAGATGCAGGTAACGAGGAAAATACTGGAGGGATGCGAGAGATAGTTGAAAACGACCGCCAAGCCGCGTGGGCTCAGATTGGTGAAGGGTATTACAATCCGAGCAACACTAAGAGTACGAAGTTGAGGGATCCGCTCTACCGATACATCCATAGGCTCCTCGGCTACTCTCTTAGTCAAAGACACGATAGCGGTGGCATCGTTGGGTTAAGAGATTTGGTTGTCCTCCACTGCATCCATAACCGCAGGCACTTTGATGTTCCGTTCCTCAAGCTTCGAAACATGCATCATAACCGCCTTGCTACTGCACCTACCCCTATCTTCTTTGGGGGATGGGTGTACCGTCTCTTCAAGCACTTCACCAACATACCTAGGTCATTGGGAAGGAGCCCATGGTCGGGTAGGGTAGATATACACATCTGCCGCTCAATGAACCTAATTTATGAGGATGAAGACGGGACTGTTAGCTTCCAAAGGATGCAAGGGCATGCATGGAACCCGCAAGAAGCACTTGTCCTCCACGCTCCACAACATCATCAGTACCAATACCAGCCCCATGGTGATCCGGGCCAATCCTCCTCTTCAGGAGGAGGTTTTCCTAACTTTCAAAGTTTACATGATTTGTTGCAGGAAAACCTCATGTGCACCAGGAACACCTACAATATGGCAAGCAACACATACCACCGGGTTGGGGCGACCGAGAGAAACATATCCGATAACCAAGATGATATTGGAAATATCCGGGAGTACATGGCCGGGCATGGTGGAGATGATGATGATGAGGACGAGGACATGGATTAGGCGGGAGGAGCGGAGGAAGAAGCGGTTGGTAGGTGATTCCCCAGGTTAACTTTCAATCTTGAACAATTTAAGGCCTGCGTGCCAAGTGTTGAACAATTTACTTTCTTTTAATTTTCTGCACTTATTTTCCTTTTTCTTTTAACTTTGTTGACTTGGATGTTGAACTTGGTAAATTAGGATGTTTGCTATGGTGTGGTATAGTGTTTATTGATTAAGCAGCTACATATGAGGCTTAGAGTACTAAGCATTAGTACTACTAAAGCTGGGTCAGGAAAACCGAAGAAAGAAACCTGTTTTTTTCAACCTTGCAGATTGTCCACACGGGGCCGTGTCCAGCCGACACGCCCCCGTGCCCACTTTCTGGAACCTGCTGTTTGTTTTAATTCTGCAGACTTTGACAGACACGGGGTCGTGCCCAACCAACACCCCTCGTGTCCACCTTCTGTAAGTTTTCGTTACTGGCACCTGAACACGGGGTCGTGCCCACCAAGCACGGGGACGTGTCCAGCGCCCAGTAACACAATTTTTTTCTTTTTCACACCTTTTTACACATTCAACCAACCTAAAAATTTATTTTTGGGACACATTGAGGACAATGTGTAATTTAAGTGTGGGGGGGATGCTAAAACCTTGAATCTTGCAAGTCCTAAACACAAGCCTTACACAAAACTCTATTGGAACCGCTAATCACCCCAAATTTTTTCAAAAAAATTTCATTTTTTTACTTGTCTAGGTTTAATTCGGGAATTTCAAGTTCTAAAAAGGTTATATTTTTACAAATTTACAACCGATAGCGTCGTGATAAAAAGAACCAACATAAGAAAATTATGAAAAGGCATGACAAACTTAGTTAAAATTTGATTATATATACTTGATCACATAAAAAACCATTCCCACAAAAGTGAGTTTTGAGCCTTTATTGAGCATACAAATACATATCTTTAAATTAAATGCTCATTTTTCGTTTCTTGTGTGAATAGCCGCTTGGTTCTTACGACTCTAGAACTTGCCATGACGATACATTCCCGGTCCTTACCAACTTAAACCCGAGTCAGTAAATGATGGAGGCATTAGGACTAACCCTTTTTATTTCTTCACCATTTTTTTACCACCTACCCAAAATCCCCCTAGTTAGCCCCTTTGTGCCTAAACCTTTTCATTTCATAACCCAAACCAAACACCCTTTCACCCACCAAAAAAGCAAAAAGACATCAAAATCTAACATAAATACAAGAAAAGGAACAAGACGTGGCATGCCCGACCCCACGACAGCATCTTCCCAAGCAAACCAAGAGATCAGAAGCCTGAACACGCCCCGTGCTCAGCAAGCACGGGGGCGTGCCCAAGTGTCAGCAGAAAAGACAAAGTGCTAGAAGATTCTATTGCCCACCACGGGACCGTGCTCAGCGGACACGGGGCCGTGGTCAACTATAAGATTCGCACAATCCAGCAAATCTTCATAGTACAAAGATTCTTCTGCACACGGGGTCGTGCTCAGCAGACACGGGGGCGTGGTCAACTAATAAGACAAAGCTGCATTTAATGAAGAAAGAGAGGATGTGGACACGGGGCCGTGCCCACTGGACACGGGGCCGTGCCCGAGCTTCTGTTCAGCCTATAAATAGAAGTGCTTGGCTCAAGCTCAAACCATCCCCTGGCACACCACCTCTTTCACACTTCACCCACCACCCACCACCACCATAACACCATCATCCACCACCATCATCCATTGTCCATCGTAGAGTGTGTGAGTCATCTCGGGATCCAAGATTGATCGTAAGAGTTCTTGACAATCAAGGCCATGTTTGCCTAAGTCTCTTACAGCACTTGGTGAAGACAAAGTGTCTAGTGTAATACTTTTTATTTCTAATCTTTTGCATTTTTACTTGGTTTTGTATTAATGACTTTAATAACTAGTTGCTTATGTTGAAGGTGATCTTTCCTTATCGTTTGTCCGTGGTGTCTTGGCATTATTTTACTGTCTATATAAAATAAAAGATTTTCACCATTCATATCTCCACGGTCTATATGGAGGTATGTTGGCTACCTGGTCGGGGGTTAAAGGAACGGTTTGGTAAAGGTCTTGCCATTGTTCAGCGTTTAGAGGTCCTGCAATGGACCTGGGTCAAATTTAGTAGGACCTCCTTCAATACTTCACGGTATTGGATGGCAGGGGTCCAAACTCTTTGATCCCCTCATAAGTTAACTACTATTAATACTATAACCCGGCTATTTAGGACTGTATCCCTGCTGACTCAGACTACTTAGTCGAGGGTAACGTCACCTCCAAAAGAGGGGCCTACCATAATTTGCATTAATAACTTAATTAATTATCTTCCAATAATCCACCCTTTTAGGATTGTATCCTTGCTGACTCAAACTACTGGGGTGAGGGTAACGTCACCTTCAAAAGAGGGGCCTACTACAATAACTAAGATAATCTCTTAAATATGTGCAAAAGTGCGGAAATAATCAAAGGTTACACTAGATATGAGTCGGAACCAAGTGATTCATCTTGTCTATCTGTTTTTTCTTTTATTTTTATTTTTAGCATTTTAGTTAGTTTTTATTTTTATTAGTTTAAAACATTTTTCTAAACTTTTTATTTTGATTAGACGTTGAGGATAAACCGGTACTAAAAGCTCTTGTGTCCTTGGACGACCTCGGTATCTTGCCAACACTATACTACGCTCACGATGGGTGCACTTGCCCATATGTGTGTTTAGTGTTAGTAAAATATCGTGTTTTATAAATTTAAAACTTGGCTAAAATAAGTGTTAAAGGGGCTTAAAATATACACCTAATATATATAACACTTCACACGCATCAAGTTTTTGGCGCCGTTGCCGGGGACACAAGGATTTTAAGAAAGTTAGGAATCAACGGCCTAATCGTTTTTTAGTTTTCCAGCTTCTGCAGAACTCAGCACGGGCCGTGCCCGCTGAAAACGCCCCGTGCCCAATCATTGGAACTGGCAATCCTGTTTTAAGTCAGACAGTAAGCTGAACACGGGGCCGTGCCCACTAAACACGCCCCCGTGCCCAAGTTTCAGTTACTGAAAACAGAACCGTAAGATCCCGACGATTGGTAAATTCTGACACAAACATGAGTGATACTGATACTTTTTACTCTCGGCAATCTTATGGTACTATGTGGTGTCAATTATGTGGCGGTAACCATAAAGAATTAGAATGTTTTTTTCTAAATTATAAGCCCCACTATATAGACCCATCATTTCCTAGTATCCTTAAGAGGGGCGAAAGTAAAAATAATCCCTATCGCTCCCTTGAATGCGCCCAACCGGATATTCTAGGAGAAATGCTTCTCGATGAATTATTTCAACTAGAAGATCTAATTTTTAATTGGTTAGAAGAACTTAGGGGAGACCTCAAAAATCTTCTCCAAGACGATAACCAAGAAGAGAGGTTGGAACGACATTCAAACAACTTCATTGTTTCCAATGATACTTCTAACTCTAGTAAGGACTCGAGCGATAGTCGTCCCTGTGTCGATTGTGCCGTGAAGGACTCCCCATCGACTTCGTTTGACGCATACATAGACCTGAGCGATTCGACATACACCTTCTTTAACGAGAGCCCGGGAAAATGTTGGACTTGCCCACCTACATATAGCATAGGAATCACCCTCACCGACAACCTCGTGCGTTCTCGTCTTAATCTAGATCTATTAAGGTATCTTAGACACTTTGGGGTTGTTCCATCTAGTAAGGAACCACCCGATTCGGGAAAGATCCTTGAAATTCGAAGAATTCCTTAAAGACAGCTTCTAGACACGGGGCCGTGTCCAGGTCAGCACGCCCCCGTGTCCACCCAAAAGATTCCCTTCTGATTTTGTCAGAATGCGGACAAAAATGTGTCAGGATTCCATCTGCACACGGGGCCGTGTCCAGCCGACACGGGGCCGTGCACAACGTACTGTCGTTTTCTATAAATGCAGCCAAGAATCCTGCACATTTGAACCATTCCAGGGACAGAGATTTGAGGAATATTCTCACATACCATCCTAGGTATTTTCTAAAAGAAATTTCTCAACTATCTTCTTGTCCTTTCCTCTTTTATCCACTTTCATCTTCTTCAATTTTCCTCATACTTCCATTAAAGCTTGAACCTTCTATAGTTTCAAGCCTTATTGAGATGTTTGTTAGATTTTTGTTTATGGAATCTTGGTAAAAATAAGTTCTATAACAATGTTTTAAGTTGTTTAAGTTCAAAAATGCTTCAAAAATCATAAAAACAATTTGAAATCCCAAGATTCCTTGTCCATAAATCTTGCAGATATCTGAACACGGGGCCGTGTTCACCGAACACGGGGCCATGTCCGAAGTACTGGAACCATAAAATTGAACTCTTTTCGGCATGTTTTCTCAGAATGGCAAGCAGAACAAGCGGAAACTCTTCATCGCATTCCAGGAACAACCGGCAGGGGAGAAGATCATCTACGGTTGAGGATTCTCTTGTAAACTATGTTTACTCCTTAAGAGAAGCCCTTGATGAAGTAACAAGTGTGGAAGAGGCTTTGGTCGACCGCATTAATCATTTGACGGTGGGACTAGAAGGATGTCTCCGGGAGGTCAACCTTTTGCACCAAAGGTTGAACATTCTCGCCTCTCCTCCTATGGTACCGATTATCACCCAAAGGGCATGGAATGTGGTACCGGAAGTCATCATTCCGGCCGAATGGTACGCCCTACATCCGGAACCTCCTCGAGACATACTGCAAGGGGTTCCGGTTGGTGTCGCTCCTCCTCCTCAAGATGTTGAGGAACATGAAGCCGCCCCCCTTCTCCCAAGGGAGATAGAAGAATGGCTCTAGCAACATCTAAGGAACACCGTTCGGCTTGGAGCTCTACAAGGCTTTTAAACCGGAAATCTATTTCCGGAATTTTGGTTCTTATTGTAGAAGTAGAACTCCTTAGGAAGACTTTACGGATCACTTGACCTATTTAATATTAGGACTTTTAACTTTTATTTTCTGCTTTATCTTTCATTTTTAGGACTATTATG
This sequence comes from Helianthus tuberosus, assembly GCA_030545235.1. NCBI lineage: Eukaryota > Viridiplantae > Streptophyta > Magnoliopsida > Asterales > Asteraceae > Helianthus > Helianthus tuberosus. Next base: position 23,084 of record JARYGA010015186.1, read on the forward strand.
TAATTCTCTCTATGATTAATGAATGATGGTTTTAGTTAATTTGGTGTTATGGATGGTGTTGAAATGAATAAAACGCACTTGAGATGGCAAAGGATGCAAGGGAAACTTGAACCAGCACTCCATACAGGAAAACAGAACCGTCCGACAAATTTCTTCGTTTACAGTAAGTTCGGCACGGGCCGTGTCCACCCAACACGGCCCCGTGCTGCACAGTCTGCAGAAAAAGACCCAGTTCAGGTAACTGGACACGGGCCGTGTTCACCCAACACGCCCCCGTGTCCAGACTTCTGTTTCTCTTGTTTTAATTTTGTTACTGGCACTTGAACACGGGGCCGTGCCCGGATCACACGGGGCCGTGTTCAGCGCCCACTAACACAAAATTTTTGCTTTTTACACCTTTTTACACATTCAATCAACCTAAAAACTTATTTTTGGGACACATTGAGGACAATGTGTAATTTAAGTGTGGGGGGGATGCTAAAACCTTGAATCTCGCAAGTCCTAAATACAAGCCTTACACAAAACTCTATTGGAATTGCTAATCACCCCAATTTTTTTCAAAAATTTTCAATTTTTTTACTTGTCTAGGTTTAACTCGGGAAATTCAAGTTCTCAAAAAGGTTATATTTTTACAAATTTACAACCGATAGCGTCGTGATAAAAAGAACCAACATAAGAAAATTATGAAAAGGCATGACAAGCTTAGTTAAACTTTGATTATATATACTTGATCACATAAAAACCCATTCCCACAAAAGTGAGTTTTGAGCCTTTATTGAGCAAACACTTACATATCATTTTACTAAATGCTTATTTTCGTTTCTTGTGTGAATAGCCGCTTGGTTCTTACGACTCTAGAACTTGCCATGACGATACATTCCCAATCCTTACCAACTTAAACCCGAGTAAGTAAATGATGGAGGCATTAGGACTAACCCCTTTTTATTTCTACACCATTATTTTTCTCTTTTTTTTACCACCTACCCAAAATCCCCCTAGTTAGCCCCTTTGAGCCTAAACCTTTTCATTTCATAACCCAAACCAAACACCCTTTTTACCCACCAAAACCTTTTTTTTCATTTTTAACCCTTTGTTTTAGTAACAAGTTCGGTTCTTCATATGACTTTCCTTTCAAAAAAAAAAAAATTGTGTTGATGATGAAGCAATAGAAAATAAACAAACAAGTTCATCAAAAATAACTTTTTTTGAATAAATAGCTTCATCAAAAATAAAGTTGCAAAAATAGAAAGTCATACGAAAACCGACACTTGTTACGCTTTTCGCCCTTTTTCTACTAACCACTAACCACCAACCCAACCACCTACCTTTAACCCAAGCCTTACCCTTAACCCGCAAAGTCCTCTTGATATTTACAAAGGTATATAAGTTAAAAAGGAGGAGGATTGATCGCTTGGCAAGCCTATGGTAGGAGTAAGTTCCATGCCGCTCTCGAGTGATCCACAAAAATACATTTTCGGCCGTGTGTTGAGTGATCCCCGTGAGGTATGTGAACTTGTATATAAATAGAATTTTAAAAAGGCATGTTATGCCCTAATAAGTAATTTATCTTATGAAAAGTTTTAAATAAATCATGACGAATAGGATTGTAAATGAATAAAAATAAAGCTAAATAAAGAATCTTGGAAATCCCGACACTCTATGACAAGCCCAAAACCTTCTTTTCTACCCATTCCATTTGGGAGTGTAAATAGCCACATATTAAAGAGTTTTGCTTGAGGACAAGCAAATATTCAAGTGTGGGGGAATTTGATGTGTTCAAAATGTAACATATAAATTTCATCAAATGAGGCATAAAACTAACCCTTTTTTAGTACTAATGTTGGAAAAAGTGTGCTTTTGTCTTCCTTTTGTATTTTCAGGATTAAATGAGCCCAAATTAACAAAAGAAGCAAAAAATCATCAAAATCTAACATAAATACAAGAAAAGGAACAAGATGTGGCATGCCCGACCCCACGACAGCATCTTCCCAAGCAAACCAAGAGATCAGAAGCCTGAACACGCCCCGTGCTCAGCCAGCACGGGGGCGTGCCCAAGTGTCAGTAGAAAAGACAATGTGGTAGAAGCTTCTATTGCCCACCACGGGACCGTGCTAAGCGGACACGGGGCCGTGGTCAACTATAAGATTTGCACAATCCAGCAAATCTTCATAGTACAAAGATTCTTCTGCACACGGGGTCGTGCTCAGCAGACACGGGGGCGTGGTCAACTAATAAGACAAAGCTGCATTTAATGAAGAAAGAGAGGATGTGGACACGGGGCCGTGCCCACTGGACACGGGGCCGTGCCCGAGCTTCTGTTCAGCCTATAAATAGAAGTGCTTGGCTCAAGCTCAAACCATCCCTTGGCACACCACCTCTCTTACACTTCACCCACCACCCACCACCACCATAACACCATCATCCATTGTCCATCGTAGAGTGTGTGAGTCGTCTCGGGATCCAAGAATGATCGTAAGAGTACTTGACAATCAAGGCCATGTTTGCCTAAGTCTCTTACATCACTTGGTGAAGACAAAGTGTCTAGTGTAATACTTTTTATTTCTAATCTTTTGCACTTTTTACTTGGTTTTGTATTAATGACTTTAATAACTAGTTGCTTATGTTGAAGGTGATCTTTCCTTATCGTTTGTCCGTGGTGTCTTGGCATTAGTTTGCTGTCTATATAAAATAAAAGATTTTCACCATTCATATCTCCACGGTCTATATGGAGGTATGTTGGCTACCTGATCGGGGGTTAAGGGAACGGTTTGGTAAAGGTCTTGCCATTGTTCAGCGTTTAGAGGTCCTGCAATGGACCTGGGTCAAATTTAGTAGGACCTCCTTCAATACTTCACGGTATTGGATGGCGGGGGTCCAAACTCTTTGATCCCCTCATAAGTTAACTACTATTAATACTATAACCCGGCTATTTAGGACTGTATTCCTGCTGACTCAGACTACTTAGTTGAGGGTAACGTCACCTCCAAAAGAGGGGCCTACCATAATTTGCATTAATAACTTAATTAATTATCTTCCAATAATCCACCCTTTTAGGATTGTATCCTTGCTGACTCAAATTACTGGGGTGAGTGTAACGTCACCTTCAAAAGAGGGGCCTACTACAATAACTAAGATAATATCTTAAATATGTGCAAAAGTGCGGAAATAATCAAAGGTTACACTAGATATGAGTCAGAACCAAGTGATTCATCTTGTCTATCTGTTTTTTCTTTTATTTTTATTTTCAGCATTTTAGTTAGTTTTTATTTTTATTAGTTTAAAACATTTTTCTAAACTTTTTATTTTGATTAGACGTTGAGGATAAACCGGTACTAAAAGCTCTTGTGTCCTTGGACGACCTCGGTATCTTGCCAACACTATATTACGCTCACGATGGGTGCACTTGCCCATATGTGTGTTTAGTGTTAGTAAAATATCGTGTTTTATAAATTTAAAACTTGGCTAAAATAAGTGTTAAAGGGGCTTAAAATATATACCTAATATATATAACACTTCACACGCATCAGCAGGCATAAGTAATGACCATTTTAATTATGAAGCTGTGATATTGTCTATTACTAACATAAAAATAATAGACTTAGTAAAATTCTATTTAAACGAAGACAAATCAGCTCTGGCCAGAAGTGTAATCATTTAAATATGTGTGCAAAGTATGCTAGAAATGAGACAATCACTTTAGTTATGCACTTGTCAAGCATGCTAAACATAAATGAATTAAATCAGCTTTGGCCAGAATTAAAACATTTCACGTTTGTAATGCATACTCAACATAGCTTTTGTAATACTTGAACAATAAATAGATGTATTAAATCAGCTTTGGCCAGAATTAATATATCAGAAGCTTATTCAAGTTAAGCTATTTTGGTTTTGTAAAAATTATCTGATTCTGATTAGTTAATTAAGTATTAACAAAACCAAGTATTTAATAGCAAACCACCTGTTAGCGCGCGAAAACAATTTTAGTTCACATTAAACAGCTTAAAATAATGAGGTTTCGAGTCTTGTGCGATCAGTAATGCCCAATAACTTGTGCGATCAGTAAGGCCCAATAATTTGTGCGATCAGTAAGGCCCAATAACTTGTGTGATCAGTAATGCCTTGTGCGATCCACAAGTCTTGTGCGATCCACAAATCTTGTGCGATCCACAAATCTTGTGCGATTATGCAGTCTTGTGCGATTTCCCTTGTGCGATCAGATCACATTTTATATGATCTGATCTTGTGCGACTATCTTGTGCGATCAGATCATATCTGATCTGATCTTGTGCGACTGAAGGGAACTTGTGCGATTATGATTTCGAATCCACTGTTAAGGCTGTTTATTATGATAATAACTGAAACTCGAAATTTGAGGGATTTTTGGGATAGTGGTTCCTATTTTATTTTTGATCTAAACTTATCAAAAGATTTCGAAAATAATAGCTGAAAATCTATTAACAGTTTTCGAAATTTTAATAGATAAAATTAAGATCAAAATCATTAAAAACACCCACTAATCCAAATTATATTCCAAAATTTAGGGAATTTTCGAGTTTTACTTAGAACAAATGATGAACCCTAAAAAATAAAAAAAACATAATTCTGGGTTCCGAAACCGGAATTTTAAGACTTTTATTAACATATTTCGGATATTAGTTTTACCCATTATGATTTCGAATCAATATATTAACCAACTTCTTCCGAAAACAGTGATTTCGGCAACAAGGACTCAAAACAGCCGAGATTTTATAAGGCTTTAAAAAAATTTCTGTTTTCCAGATTATGATCCCAGAATGATGGATACGAAAAACAGAACTGATTTATCAACATATGCTCTGATACCACATGTTGATCAGTTCTGTTTAAACTTAATGGAAAACATGAATAACATACCTGTTACAGCATTCAAAGCAGTGGAGAATCCAGTCAGAGATCCAGCCATTGAGTTCGACATACTTGTCAGGATGATCCGGTTCCTCCTTAGGGTGTAAGGTGATGATGGTGATGAACCGAAACTAGGGAGGGTTTTGGTTATGGGGAGAGAGACGAATTTTGATGTTATGAGGGTTGGTTGATTCACTAAGTGTGTAACCTTTAAACTCTCTAATAATCCCCTTATTTATACACCCAAGAGGAAACCTAATTAGTTAATAAGGGTAATATGGTCCATCAACAATTACCAACTAATTATTAATAGGTTATTAATATATTTTGATCTAATATAATATAAATGATTATAAAGACTACAAGATTAAATATTACATTAATAATATATTTAATCTCACACCACCTACCTTTAACCCAAGCCTAACCCTTCACCCAAAAAGCCCTCTTGATATTTACAAAGGTATATAGTTAAAAAGGAGGAGGATTGATTGCTTGGAAAGCCTATGGTAAGAGTAAGTTCCATGCCGCTCTCGAGAGATTCACTAAAATACATCTTCGGCCGAGTGTTGAGTGATCCCCCGTGAGGTATGTGAACTTGTATATAAAAGAGAACTTTAAAGAGGCATGTTATGCCCTAATAAGTAATTTATCTTATGAAAAGTTTTAAATAAATCATGACGAATAGGATTGTAAATAAATAAAAATAAAACGTAATAAAGAATCTTGGAAATCCCGACACTCTATGACAAGCCCAAAAACCTTCTTTTCTACCCATTCCATTTGGGTGTGTAAAGCCACATTATAAAGAGTTTTGCTTGAGGACAAGCAAAGATTCAAGTGTGGGGGTATTTGATGTGTGCAAAATGCAACATATAAATTACATCAATTGTGGCATAAAACTAACCCTTTTTTAGTACTAATGTTGGAAAAAGTGTGCTTTTGTCTTCCTTTTGTATTTTCAGGATTAAATGAGCTCAAATTAACAAAAGAAGCAAAAAGACAGCAAAATCTAACATAAATACAAGAAAAGGAACAAACGTGACATGCCCGACCCCACGACAGCATATTCCCAAGCAAAACAAGAAGACATAAGACTGAACACGCCCCGTGCTCAGCCAGCACGGGGGCGTGCCCAAGTGTCAGCAGAAAAGACAAAGTGGTAGAAGCTTCTATTGCCCACCACGGGGCCGTGCTCAGCAGACACGGGGCCGTGGTCAACTATAAGATTCGCAGAATCCAGGAAAATCTTCATAGTACAAATATTCTTCTACACACGGGGTCGTGCTCAGCGGATACGGGGGCGTGGTCAACTAATAAAGACAAGCTGCAATAAATGAAGAAAGAGAGGATGTGGACACGGGGCCGTGCCCGAGCTTCTGTTCAGCCTATAAATAGAAGTGTTTGGCTCAAGCTCAAACCATCCCTTGGCACACCACCTCTCTCACACTTCACCCACCACCCACCACCACCATAACACCATCATCCACCACCATCATCCATTGTCCATCATAGTATGTGAGTCGTCTCGGGATCCAAGATTGATCGTAAGAGTTCTTGACAATCAAGGCCATGTTTGCCTAAGTCTCTTACATCACTTGGTGAAGACAAGTGTCTAGTGTAATACTTTTTATTTTTAATCTTTTCGCACTTTTTACTTGGTTTTGTATTAATGACTTTAATAACTAGTTTCTTATGTTGAAGGTGATTCTTCCTTATCGTTTGTCCGTGGTGTCTTGGCATTATTTTACTGTCTATATAAAATAAAAGATTTTCACCATTCATATCTCCACGGTCTATATGGAGGTATGTTGGCTACCTGGTCGGGGGTTAAGGGAACGGTTTGGTAAGAGTCTTGCCGTTGTTCAGCGTTTAGAGATCCTGCAAGGGGCCTGGGTCAAATTTAGTAGGACCTCCTTCAATGCTTAACGGTTTTGGATGGCGGGGGTCCAAACTCTTTGATCCCCTCATAAGTTAAACTACTATTAATACTATAACCCGGCTATTTAGGATTGTATCCCTGCTGACTCAGACTACTTAGCCGAGGGTAACGTCACCTTCAAAAGAGGGGCTTACCATAATTTGCATTAATAACTTAATTAATTATCTTTCAATAATCCGACCCTTTAGGATTGTATCCTTGCTGACTCAAACTACTGGGTTGAGGGTAACTTCACCTCCAAAAGAGGGGCCTACTACAATAACTAAGATAATCTCTTAAAATAGTGCAAAAGTGCGGAAATAATCAAAGGTTACACTAAACACGAGTCGGAGCCAAGTGATTTATCTTGTCTATCTGTTTTTATTTTTATTTTCAGCATTTTAGTTAGTTTTGTTTTTACTTAGTTTAAAAACATTTTTCTAAACTTTTAATTTGATTAGACGTTGAGGATAAACCGGTACTAAAAGCTCTTGTGTCCTTGGACGACCTTGGTATTCTTACCAACACTATACTACGCTCACGATGGGTGCACTTGCCCATATGTGTGTTTAGTGTTAGTAAATATCGTGTTTTATAAATTTAAAGCTTGGCTAAAAAGTGTTAAAAAGGGCTTAATATATACATTAAAAACTAACGACACTACACACGCATCAATCATGCATATAACAGCTGTACTATGTGTATCAGGTACTTTTACAGTGGAGAGTGTGTGATATCAGAAGTGTGCGACCATGCATTGTTTGTTTGTAGATTCTTTATTAGAACTAGGAACTCTCATGAGTGTTCGGTACAGAATGTGCTGTCTCGCATGACTTGGATGTTTGAGGTGTATCGTTGGTTGTACCTTTCCAAGTGTGCGGCACACATGGCCCAATGGTGAGTGTGCGGCCCACCAGCAAGTGTGCAGCTGTTCACATAAGAAACGAAAAATGAACATTTAGTTTAAAGATATATATTTGTATGCTCAATAAAGGCTCAAAACTCACTTTTGTGGGAATGGGTTTTTATGTGATCAAGTATATATAATCAAATTTTAACTAAACTTGTCATGCCGTTTCATAATTTTCTTATGTTGGTTCTTTTTATCACGACGCTATCGGTTGTAAATTTATAAAAATATAACCTTTTTAGAACTTGAAATTCCCAAGTTAAACCTAGACAAGTAAAAAAAATGAAAATTTTTGAAAAAATTTGGGGTGATTAGCGGTTCCAATAGAGTTTTGTGTAAGGCTTGTAGTTAGGACTTGCAAGATTCAAGGTTTTAGCATCCCCCCACACTTAAATTACACATTGTCCTCAATGTGTCCCAAAAATAAGTTTTTAGGTTGATTGAATGTATAAAAGGGTGTGAAAAAGCAAAAATTTGTGTTACTAGGCGTCTGGACACGGCCCCGTGGTGTCCGGGCACGGCCCCGTGTTCAGTTGCCAGTAACAAAATTGAAAAAGAGAAACAGAAGCCTGGACACGGGGTCATGTTGGGTGAACACGGCCCGTGTCCAGTTTACCTAAACTGGGTATTTTCTGCAGATTGTGCAGCACGGGGCCGTGTTGGGCGAACACGGCCCGTGCTGAACTTGCTGTAACGAAGAAAATTTTGTTGGATGGCCCTGTTTTCCTACATGGGGTGCTGGTTCAAGTTTCCCTTGTTTCCTTTGCCATCCCGAGTGTGTTTTATCCATTTCAACATCATCCAAACACCAATTTAACTAAAACCATCATTCATTAAGTCATTGAGAGAATTACATAATAGCCCTAAAAGTTAAAATTCTAGATAAGTGGGTCAAAGAAACACAAGAAATCCAAATCGAGAAGTTCTAGCCTAAACTTTATTTTACTAGCAAAGATAACTCTCTTGGTTAGATGCGGCATGAAAACTTCTTTTCTTCGGGCATGGATTCCTCACACGTCAGCGAGCCACTCCTCTATCTCCCTTGGGAGAAGAAAGGCGGGCTCATTGGCATTAGTTTGAGGAGGTGCAACCTCCACCGGGACTTCTTGTAGATCTTCAAGAGGAGGCTCTGCTGGAAGGTCATCCCACCCAGTAGGATTGTGGATTCCAAGTGCTAGGTTCCAATCCTCTTGAGGGAGGATTGGTTCCATGGGAGGTATTACAAGAATGTTTAACCTCTGGTGCAAGAGGTTAATTTCTTGAAAATTGTTTTCCAGCCCTACCATAAGATAATTTATACGGTCTGTTAGGACCTCCTCTACCGAAGTCATCTCGTCAAGAGCTTCACGTAACGCCATTACGTATCGTACGAGAGTTGCTTCAATTGATGACCTTCTTTCCCTTCGACTGTTTCTGGAGTGCGCAGAAGAGGTTCCACTGTTTTGACTAGACATTCTATGAAAACAAACTAAAAATAGTTCATTTTAATGAAACAGTATGACAGACACGACCCCGTGCTCAATGAGCACGGCCCCGTGTTCACCTTTCTGCAGTTTTTTAGAACAAGGAATCTTGAAGTTTCAAATTATTTTTCCAACTTATGAAGCATTTTTGAACAGAAATAACTTAAAACAATGTTGTGTAACTTATTTTTAACAAGATTTCTTGAACAAAAGCTTAACAAACATCACAATAAAGCTTGGAATCAAGCTTCAATGGAGGTGCTGTTGCAAGAAAGATGAAGAAGAAGGTAATGGATAAAAGAGGAAAGGACAAGATGTTTGTTAGAACCTTCTTTTAGAACATACCTAGGATGGTAGGTGAGAAGATCCTTTCAAATCTCTCTCCCTGGATGGTCCAAATGTGCAGGATTCTTGGCTGCATTTATAGAAAACGACAGCATACTGGACACGACCCCGTGTCGGCTGGACACGGCCCCGTGTGCAGATAAGATCCTGACACGTTTTGTCCGTATTCTAACAAAAAGTCAGAAGGGAATCTTTTGGTGGACACGGGGGCGTGTTGACCTGGGCACGGCCCCGTGTTGAAAGGCTGTTTTATGAAGTCTGTCTACTTTTAAGAAACTTATCCGGATCAGGTGGTTCCTTACTGGATGGAACAACCCCAAAGTGCCTAAGATACCTTAATTGTTCTAGATTAAGACGAGAACGCAAGAGGTTGTCGGTGAGGGTGATTCCTATGCTATATGTAGGTGGACAAGTCCAACCCTTTCCCGGGCTCTCGTTAAAGAAGGTGTATGCCGAATCGCTCAGGTCTATGTATGCATCGAACGAAGTCGATGGGGAGTCCTTCACGGCACAATCGACACAGGGACGACTATCGCTCAAGTCCTCGCTAGATTTAGAGGTATCATTGGGAACAACGAAGTTGTTTGAATGCGATTCCAACACTTCTTCTTGGTTATCGTCTTGGGATAAATTATTGAAATCTATCCTAAGTTCTTTTAACCAATTATGAATTAGATCTTCTAATTGAAATAGTTCATCAAGAAGCATTTCTCCTAGAAAATCCGGTTGAGAGCATTCAAGGGATAGATAGGGATTATTTTTACTTTCGCCCCTCTTAAGGATACAGGAAAACGATGGGTCTATATAGTGGGGCTTGTAATTTAGAAAATAACATTCTAATTCCTTATGGGAACCACCACATATTTGACACCACGTACCATAAGAGTGCCGAAAGTAAAAACTATCAGTATCACTCATGTTTATGTCAAAAATTACCAATCGTCGGGATCTTACGGTTCTGTTTTCAGTAACTGAATCTTGGGCACGGGGCGTGTTGAATGGGCACGACCCCGTGTTCAGCTTACTGTCCGACTTAAAATAGGATTTCCAGTTCCAATGATTGGGCACGGGGCGTGTTCAGCGGGCACGGCCCGTGCTGAGTTCTACAGAAGCTGAAAAATTAAGAAAAATTCTAAAAAATAGAAAAATAAGAAAAAACGATTAGGCCGTTGATTCCTAACTTTATTAAAATCCTTGTGTCCCCGGCAGCGGCGCCAAAAACTTGATGCGTGTGTGGTGGTATATAGATTTAAGTATATTTTAAGCTCTTTTTACTCGTTAGTCAAGTTTTAAATTTATAAAACACGATATTTACTAACACCAAACACTCATATGGACAAGTGCACCCATCGTGAGCGTAGTATAGTGTTGGTAAGATACCGAGGTCGTCCAAGGACACAAGAGCTTTTAGTACTGGTTTATCCTCAACGTCTAATCAAATCAAAAGTTTAGAAAAAGGTTTTAAACTAGAAAATAAAAACTAACTAAAATGCTGAAAATAAAATAAAAATAAAAACAGATAGACAAGATGAATCACTTGGCTCCGACTCGTGTTTAGTGTAACCTTTGATTATTTCCGCACTTTTGCACTTTTTAAGAGATTATCTTAGTTATTGTAGTAGGCCCCTCTTTTGAAGGTGACGTTACCCTCAACCCAGTAGTTTGAGTCAGCAAGGATACAATCCTAAAGGGTCGGATTATTGAAAGATAATTAATTAAGTTATTAATGCAAATTATGGTAGGCCCCTCTTTTGAAGGCGACGTTACCCTCGGCTAAGTAGTCTGAGTCAGCAGGGATACAGTCCTAAGTAGCCGGGTTAAAGTATTAATAATAGCTTACATATGAGGGGGTCAAAGAGTTTGGACCCCCGCCATCCAATACCAGTGGGTATTGAAGGAGATCCTACTAAATTTGACCTAGGTCCTTGCAGGATCTATACACTGAACAAGGCTAGACTCTTACCAAACCGTTCCCTTAACCCCCGACCAGGTAGCCAACATATCTCCATGTAGACCGTGGAGATATGAATGGTGAAAATATTTTATTTTATATAGACAGTAAAATAATGCCAAGACACCACGGACAAACGATAAGGAAGAATCACCTTCAACATAAGAAACTAGTTATTAAAGTCATTAATACAAAACCAAGTAAAAAGTGCGAAAAGATTAAAAATAAAAAGTATTACTGTTGATGCACGAGAATGTCTGTTGACTGCATCTTCATCAAGTCTTAGTTCTTGAAAGTCAAAATTAGATCTTATATGTCAAATTAGGGTTTTGGTTTTGATTTTAGATAGTGTTTTAGAGGGTTTCGTTTGAAACCATAGTTTGAAAAAGGGTTCCGTTTGAAATAGGGTTCCATTTGAGTTCAAAGTTTGAAACATAGGGTTCCGTTTGAACTTTATGTTAAGTTTCAAACGGAAGGGTCTAGGTCTATAAATAGGGATGTGTTTGTCACATTTCAAATGGAACGGTTGGATTAGTTAACGAAGTGCTGTCGGTTTTTCATCAGATTTCATTGTACAAAGCACGATTATTAATCAGAAAAGAAGATTTAAAAGGATTGAGCTGTTTTGGACGTCATTTACTTTGATTCCGCCTTAGTAATTGATGTTGAGCTACCTTAACTGACTTTTAGGGTCACGTACACGATCCAACAAGTGGTATCAGAGCTCAGGACAAGGAGTTCATACCGAATACAGCTGAAAATCATCGATTTATCTCAATTCTACCTTTCTTTTCTGATTTTAAATAGTTCTCACGGTTAAAAGGACTTGAAACGATCACATAGCAAACGAAATACACTAATAACGAATCCTTGAAAGTTTGGAATTAAAATTCGACCTAAAACCGATCTAAATCGATCAGACCGTTTGAAAACTTACGCATTTTGATGACGTCACCTGTTGTATCGTTTGAAATCTGGTCTGTCGTTTGAAAATATAACTCTATCGTTTGAAAACAGACCCTCCCGTTTGAAAAATGTTCCATCGTTTGAAAATATAAGTCTATCGTTTGAAAATTGGCTTTATCGTTTGAAAATGGAGTCTATCGTTTGAACAGTTCATCGTTTGAACTAATAGTTTGAAGTGTATCGTTTGAAGTTGATTGTTTGAAATTATCGTTTGAAAATAATGTGTATCGTTTGAAACAAGTTGTCGTTTGAAAGTATTGATTCAAACGTAAGAGTCCACCGTTTGAATTCTTTGTCGTTTGAAAAACATCTATCGTTTGAAAAGTTGTTGTGTGAAACTTTTGGAATTTCAAACGATACAAACCATTCCGTTTGAACAAGTGTCGTTTGAATCTGATAATTTCCAAATCAAAATTTGTCTAAGTGTTGTTTGATTTTACAGGTACGATCAAAATGGATGATATTTTCATGAATCCGTTTAGCGATATGTACGCATTCGCAGGAAACTCAGGAGATGATATTCCAACAAACAACAACAATACGAACGAGAACGAGAATACTCCGAAAGAAAAGAAGAAGGAAGCTTGGGAATCTGAAAGCGCTTTCGGAACATTCAATAAACCCCCAAAGCTAATGGCTATTGAGGAGTACAGTCGTTGGTCCAAAAAGTTTGAAGATTGGATGATGGCATTCGCGTTTACAAGCTGGAAAAGTCTAAAAAATGGTTATGACCAAGGAAACAAGAATGGGGAAGTTTTAACCGGATCTGATGAGATTGATTCATTCGTAGCCGAACAAAAGTGTGTGGCGTTATTATTTCAGTCTGTTTGGGAGGATATCATTTCATTGATAGACTATAAAAATGCTAAAGATCTTTGGGCAAAGTTGGAAAAGAAATGTGTTGGTAGTCAAGAAATTAAGAAAAACAAAAAGAAACTTCTTAAAAAAGAATTTGATTTGTTTGGATGTTTAAAGAACGAGTTAGTATGTAAAATGATAGAAAGGTTCGGTCATCTAAAGCTGGAATTAGTAAGACATGAGATTGACATTCCTGAAGAAGATCTTATCGACAAATTGTTCGATTCGTTGCCTGACGAGATGGATTGGAGATATTATGCGCTGATGCTGAAGAATACCATCAAAGAACCACAAAAGCTGACATTAGATTTGCTGATTGAAAAACTCGAGAGTCATGAGTTGGAGTTGAAAAAGACGTACAAAGTTAATCATTCATCTTATCAGCAGAATCTGGAGCTATACTATCCAAAGAGCATGATGCCGAAAGCTACTTCACCAAAAACTGGATTTTCTGTTGAAAATGTGTTGACAGCCGGCAAAGAAAGTCAAAGTGGTCAAAGCAGTGGAAGTCACAGTGGTTTTCACAGTGGATCTTCATTTTCTGGAAATGCTGATGCAAAGAATCGTTTTCAATGTAACATTGCGATAGATTTGAAGAATGCTCAGAATTTTGACGAAGAGTCGGCAAAGCAGCAAATGATCTTTCTAGCATCGGTGTTGGAATCGTATGAAGGATTGGTAGCTGGGAAGATTGGTAATACAAATCTGACGAAAGAAGATTACGATCAGATTGATCCGGAGGAAATGGAACTGATCAATATTCGTTGGGCTATGGCAAGTGCTGTTCGTCGTGCACAAAGATTCATGGAAATAACTGGAAGAAAATCAATTGGTGGTGCTTCAACAAAGCTAGGATTTGATAAATCAAAAGTGACATGCTTCAAGTGTAAGCAGAAGGGTCATTTCAAGAGAGAATGCCGAAATGCTTATGTTGATGAGTCGGAGAATCCTTTCAGAGATGATTACTACAGGAAGGCGATTTATCACCAGAATAAATCCGAGCCGCCTAGATTGAAGCAGGTTGAAGATAACAGAGAGAAATCTAGAGCTTTTGCAGTGATTTATGATGATGAGGGATATGATTGGAGTCAAGAGGTTCTACCAGAAGAAGATGCGGTTGGTTACGCATTCATGGCGAAAAATGAACCTATTCCATGGAAAGATGAGAGAACTGAAGAGCAGAAGTATAAATACAGAAAGATGATTTCGGAAAACAAAATTACTATACTTTCTCGTATCTATTTGGATGCAAAAAGAGCCAACAGATGGGATCCAGACAGAGAGTGTTATCTTGATGAGTATGGAAATATTGCAGTTGATCACAAAACTCTCGATATAGAAGTCTTAATCATGGAGATGAAAGAAAATGATGAGTATTGGCAACACAAATGGTGGGGAACTCCAACTTCGAAAATGATTGAAGAGGAGAAAGAAGAGAAAGAAAGAAAGGAGAAAGAAGAGAAAGAAGGAAAAGAATCCAAGAAGATTGATACTGGAGTTATCGATACTACGCAAGAGTTGAATGCAGAGAATCTGGGAAAAATGGCTGACAAAGTGCTGGCTGCCAAAGCACTTGAGGTAGACTCTAACTCCGTGTCTGAGTCAAAAAGCCAGGTCAGTTCAGATGTGTCAACAAATGCGTCAGGTAAAAAGATTGAAGGAAATGCTGATTGCAAAAATTGCAACAAAGAGTGCAAATTTTGTAGCACAGTCACGTATCTCAACATTAAGAAAGTTGAGGATCTGACAGCAAAGGTCAGAAATGTTGAGGATCAGATTATTGGTCGTGACAAAATAGTTAAAGCTTCAACTGAACGGATAAGAGAATTAACTGCTCAAATTGAAACTGATAAAATTGATCATGACAAAATTAAAAAGGAAAATGAAAAGTTGATTCTTGAAAACCGTCAGATTTCTGAAAAATTTGAAAAACTCAAAAGCACAATGAAAGATTGTGATGATCGAAATGGTAAAACTTTTAAAGAAAATGAACATTTAAAAGCAGTGGTTAGAGTTAAAGAAGAATTAATCAACAAACAACTGGATGAAATCGCTAAATTGAAACTTAAAGTTCAAGAGGCTGTAATCGAAAACGAGAGAATCCAGTTGAAGCTTAACAGTTACAGCTCCGCAAGCTTTGTTTTGCAACATATCATTCCCAAACCCATCGGGAAAGACAAAGCGGGCGAAGATGTGTATTCTGATGGAACTGGGGTGGGTTTTCATCAAGTACCACCACCTGTTCTTCATAATTACACTAAAAAGCAGTCTGGGTTGGTTGAAATTGAGGAAGAAAAAGAAGTTAAACTTCCGGAGAACATTGATGTTACTTTTTCTACATCATCTGATGATAGTGTTCAGACAGAGATTGTTAAGAGCACAGCTGAAAGTGTTTTGAATAGTGATTCAGCTGAAGATGATGGGTGTTTCTTGGATAAATACATTCAGAAATCAAAATCCAAAAACAACTTAAGTGATGAACCGGGTCTTGTGATGTACAAGATGGCTGGATCTGATAAGTTGTATTCGGATTCTGAGTTTCCAATTGAGAATGTTAATGCGAAAAAGTTGACAAACGTTTTCAAATTGGTTGAAGTTGAGTTGTCAGAAGTGAACAGTTTGTGTCAAACAAAAAGGCAAATGAATTTTGAGAAAGATAAAGCTTATTACAAAAAGCCTGCTGTTCCACCACGTTTTTATAATAACAATCGAAACAATTGGTCGGGTGGTTATCGGGGTGGTAACAGTTATCAGAAAAAGAGTTTTCAAAACAAGAGGTTTGCTGAAAAGAAGGTGTTTGTGAACAGTTCAAGTTCACGTTCTGATGAGGAAAATGAAAATTTTTCAAAATCAAATAAAGAGTTCTTTGAGAAAAGAGCTTCACATTATCAGTCTGAAGGCACAAGTCGAGTTGTTGATACTCGTACATGTTTCAGATGTAATCAGGTGGGTCACATTGCACGAAAGTGTACTAATGTGAAGCCTAAGACTGAGACTGTGAAGTGTCAACAGAAGAAAGTTGATGTGAAGGGTAAAGCACCAATCGTTGTTGAGAAAAAGAGTGTGAAAAATGACAATATCAAAGTGAAAAATGAACCTGTTAAGAAAGTGGTAACTAAAAATAACAAGTTTTATAAACAGGTTGCATTATCTCAACAAGTTTGGAAACCAAAAACTGAAATGAAAATTTCAACTTCTGAAGTGAAAAAGGCTGATGAATCAATTTCGGTTGATTATGATGCAAATTTTCCACCTTTGAAGGCTGAAAATTTCAAAATTCAAGTTGCTAGAGTCAAGGTTACACCTAAGGCTGATGAGGCCTGGGTGGACACCATGTTCGAATAAGCAGTTTGAATTGCCGGAGCTTCCTGGATTGCGAAGCATGAATCGGCATCTTTATTGAAATGTTTTAAAATCAACTTGTGGTATGTGCAGGATCTTCCAAGAGCCATTTCAAGATGGATCATGGATAGTGGCGCATCTCGACATATGACAGGAAAAACTGCATTGCTATATGATGTGAAGAATATCAATGGTGGTTATGTTGGATTTGCTGGTCATGAAGGTGGTAGAATTGTTGGTGAAGGAACGTTATCCAATGGGATTGTAACGTTTGAGAGAGTTAACTACATCACTGAGCTGGAGAACAATCTGCTTAGTATCTCGCAGATTTGTACCCTGCTAAGCGAGTCAATTCAGTTTTATGTCCTCTGGAAAGACTTCACATGGATTTGTTTGGTCCTGTGAATGTCAAAAGTATTACAGGAGATTTCTATTGTTTGGTCGTTACTGATGATTATTCCAGATTTTCGTGGGTTTCTTTCTTGAAGACGAAAGATGAAACATTTGACAGTTTGATGGGTCTGTTCAGAAAGATTGAGAATTTGTACCAAAGGCGTATCAAAAGAATTCGAAGTGATAATGGTACTGAATTCAAGAACAGAAAGATGGAAGAATTTTGTGATGAAAGAGGTATTTTGCATGAGTTTAGTGCTCCGTATACTCCGCAGCAGAATGGAGTCGCAGAACGCAAAAACCGGACACTAATCGAGACGGCTAGAACTATGCTCGCAGATTCAAAGTTACCAATTAATTTTTGGGCTGAAGCTGTTTCCACCGCATGCTATACGCTCAACAGGGTTCTCACTGTCAAGAAGTTCAACAAAACATGTTTTGAGCTGATCAATAATCGTAAACCAAATCTGAAGTATCTTGAACCGTTTGGGTCTCCCTGTACAGTTCTCGATTTTCAAGGCAAATTTGGTGAAAAAGGCTTAGAAGGAATATTCGTGGGCTATGCAAGTCCATTGAAACGAGTTTTCATTCCCATTTGGAAAACGATTATTGAGGCATATAATGTTGAATGTCAAGGGTATACTATGCCGCCACAGAATCCTGGTGATTCATGGCGTTATCATTATGACAAACTTTGGGATTCGTTTGACATGAGAGAAGAATCAGAGGATGAAGAAGATTTCTTTGATGAGTTGGATATTTTGCGTGAATATGAGTCGCAGTTAAGGTTCCCAGCTGAGTATTCGAGGAGACCACGGGAAACTTCAAATGACGATGAAGCAGGTCCAAGTAATGCTGGTGAACATGATGATGTCCAACAAAATGAAGTTGCTCAAGAGAATCAGTCGGCTCAGAATGATAATCTAGAAGCTGAAAACATGCCAGTTTTTGATCACGGTGATTCAGATTCAAATTATGAGGGGGAGCAGATTCAGATTTCAGGTCAAACAAACCAAGTTGGTGAACAAGATGCAGAGCAGAATGTTACTAATCTGGAGGGAAATGTAGATGTTCCGAGTGAAGTGATGTCGCGAACTTTTTCATATCATCCAGAGGAGTTGATTATAGGAGAATTGCAAGCTGGTGTTCGCACTCGAAATCAGATTGATAAAGGGCTAACATGTTTTTATACAAAAGTTGCTCCTTTGCAAACTGAATTCTCATTAAGTTGTTTTATCTCGCAGATTGAACCAAGAACTTACAAAGAGGCGCTTACTGAAGACTCTTGGATCAATGCAATGCAGGAGGAACTTAGTCAATTTGAGAAATTGGGAGTGTGGAAGTTAGTTGATTTGCCGGATGGTCAAAGAAAGATTAACACTAAATGGGTGTTTAAGTGCAAGAGGGACGATAGAGGAGTTGTCGTAAGGAACAAAGCTCGACTCGTTGTTCAGGGATTTAGTCAACAGGAGGGAATTGATTTTACCGAAGTCTATGCTCCTGTAGCACGACTAGAGGCTATCAGAATTTTCCTAGCATTTGCGTCTTGGAAGAACTTCAAAGTTTATCTGTTAGATGTTAAATCGGCGTTTCTTTACGGGAAGGTTAAAGAGGAGGTTTATGTCGGTCAGCCACCGGGCTTCACCGATCCAATCCACAAAAACAAGGTCTACTTATTGGACAAAGCGCTGTATGGTTTACACCAGGACCCGAGAGCTTGGTACGAGACCTTGTCTCAACACCTACTAGCCAACAATTTCAATCGTGGAAAAGTGGATGCCACTCTCTTCACTAAAGAAGTCGATGGTCATCTTCTGATAGTTCAGATTTATGTGGACGATATAATCTTTGGGTCGATGAATGAAAATCTTTGTAAAGATTTTGAATCAGTGATGAAGCAGAAGTTTGAAATGTCATCAATGGGGGAGATGAAATTCTTTCTGGGATTACAAGTTGAACAACTTCCTGAGGGAATTTTCATTCATCAGTCAAAGTACGTTCATGATATTCTAGAGAAATTTGGGATGTCAAGTTCTACTCCAGCTGCTACCCCACTTGCAACAAATCATGGGATTCACCCAGATCTCACCGGAGACAGGGCTGATGAAACGTTTTACCGATCCATGATAGGTTCTTTAATGTACCTAACTGCTTCACGTCCTGATATCATGTACCCAACGTGCCTCGCAGCAAGATTTCAGTCTAACCCGAGAGCATCGCACATGATTATTGTGAAGAGGATATTGCGCTACCTGAAAGGAACTCCTTCATTGGGGTTGTGGTATCCTAGAAAAGGCGATTTTACGCTCGAA
Organism: Helianthus tuberosus; assembly: GCA_030545235.1. Lineage (NCBI taxonomy): Eukaryota > Viridiplantae > Streptophyta > Magnoliopsida > Asterales > Asteraceae > Helianthus > Helianthus tuberosus. Next base: position 42,429 of record JARYGA010015186.1, read on the forward strand.
GGGTATTCCGATTCAGATTTCGGATGCTGCAAAGTCAATTCAAAATCAACAACTGCAGGATGCCAGTTCTTTGGTCCTAGATTGGTTACCTGGCAGTGTAAGAAACAAACGTCTGTGGCGTTATCTACTTGTGAAGCGGAGTATGTTTCTGCTAGCAGTTGCTGCTCTCAGATCTTGTGGATACAGCAACAGATGCGCGACTACGGTTTGCAGTTTCTTAACACACCTCTTTTTGTTGATAATGAGGCCGCAATAAATATAACAAAGAATCCAGTACATCACGCTAAAACTAAACACATAGAAATTCGTCATCACTTTATTCGTGATTGCTTTGAGAAAAAGTTGATACGAATTGAGAAAATCCACACTGACGAACAGAAAGCTGATTTACATACCAAAGCTTTTGATAAAAATCGGTTTAAATATTTGTTAAAACTGAATGGTATGATGCTTCTGTCGGTGTCGGATGGCATAATTGGCGTTGATGAGAGTACTGTTGCGGATGAAGACGAGAAACAATCTGCAATGGTTTGTCGAATTTTTACTTGTTTTGGTATTTAGGGGGAGTAGATGTTTGTACATAGTTTATTTTCAGAAAATACAAAAACAGTAAAAAATGCAAAAATACAAAAACATGATAAAGTCTGAAAAAGAGCTTGTGTATATAGGGAAAATGATAGTACATCAGCTAGACGATTACAGTATGCTAAAGATTTGTAAAGTATAAAAGAATTAAACAATCTTACTGATGATGTGTCGATAGGTTTTCACACATTTAGTAGATTTATTCGGGATATAAACCTAAATTCAAACTTGTAAATTCGTGGGGAACACTACTTGGATATATAGGTAACCCCTGAAATCTCGTTTGAAAGGTCTCGTAATCTGATATACTAGGTCTTTATACTCTATGATGTCTGGGGTATTATTCCGGGACTTCTGCTGAACGGTAGTTCTGACCTAGTCCCTGGCTAATACTTGCTGAAATGCTTGAAACACAACATTAAACCCTCAGCATGCTGAAACAATAAAATTGATATATGCTGCTGTTGTAAGCAAAAAGATCCTCTAAAGGGGACACACCGAAAAGTCGAAGCTGATATCTCTCTGCGTATACGGAAGTATCGATCTGAGATCCCTCGGCCCTCGCATACCTAAATTATATACAGATATCATTGTAGTATTCTCACCTGTAAGACTGATTATTGAGATTCTGGATACGGGAGTATATTCAAGAGGTGGGATACATGAATGATCTAAGTTCTTAATTCATCTAAATCGTATCCTGTGTAAATTGAACTTTGTGTGGGAATTTAAGATGGATCAGTATATCGACAATCGAGGTGAATTGTTTAAATCTATGTATGAAATGTAGCTTAACGGTACTTGTGATTTGTCTGAAAAGCTGATATGATTCCTTTACACGCTCACCAAAAATATGTTTGTAAATAGTTTACTTTGTTTAATTTCTGCAATTTAAGTTTTCTGTATTTCATTTCTTAGTTTAGAACACTTTGATAAAATCCAAAAAAGATTTTATTTTTGCTTTATTATCCGACAAACCAAAGTGGAGAGTTGATTGTTGGATTCACAGATGTTTGAAGCAGATGCAGGAGATTCTGGACTGAAGAATGAGGAGAGCTTACTTTGTTGAAGTTTGATTTGTTTGAAAAGTCAAAAACAAGTTCATTAACTTGATACTTGTTATTTTCAGAAAATGTTTGAAAATGTTGTTTTTAATATCAGTTTGTTTCGTCAAATGATCAACCAAGGTCATTAATTTGGACTTGGTAGATTAATCAAGTGATCAGGGTCATTAACTTAGACCTGAATACTTGAGTGGATTTCTAAAACTGATTAAGTTTGTGTTTTTGTGATTGAAAAGATAGAATTGTAATGTATGTTGGTTGAGTAACAGATTTGGACTTCATTATTCCCAACGGAAGCTATTTGTCAAAGCTTGAACCAGATATCTCAGATTCAGCATATTGAGAGGGGGAGTCTGTGAAAGGGGGAGTCTGGATCAACAGCATATGGGAATGTGAAGATAAAGTGCTTATGATGAAAAGACAGAGTGAAAGAAAAGACTAAGACTGAAGACTCAGGAGCTGAAGACTACGTCAACATCCAAGGGGGAGTCTGTTGATGCACGAGAATGTCTGTTGACTGCATCTTCATCAAGTCTTAGTTCTTGAAAGTCAAAATTAGATCTTATATGTCAAATTAGGGTTTTGGTTTTGATTTTAGATAGTGTTTTAGAGGGTTCCGTTTGAAACCATAGTTTGAAAAAGGGTTCCGTTTGAAATAGGGTTCCATTTGAGTTCAAAGTTTGAAACATAGGGTTCCGTTTGAACTTTATGTTAAGTTTCAAACGGAAGGGTCTAGGTCTATAAATAGGGATG
>JARYGA010015187.1:0-21609 GCA_030545235.1 Helianthus tuberosus
CATTAGTTAAATAAGTCACCAAGTTACTGTTTTTTAATTTTTTTTTATAACTATGAAACAATAGTTTTATTCGAATAGTGAATAAACTAATTTGGTGTCATTTCTTCTTATATGAACAAAGATATCTATGATTAATTTCACATACTTTCTGGTTTGTGAATATGATCAGCATGAGCGGTACTATCAAACGTTATCGGGAGCATGTAAAGGAGAATCAAACTCCGAATTCTGCATGTCCAGAAGATGTCCAGGTTTGATGTGTTCTTTAATCTTCTTCAAATCAATGTGTTCAATTGATTTCTAACCTTTATGGAAGAATCTAATATTGTTCATAAGTTTTTAATCTCTTTTAACTTTCCAATTTTGGCATAATTTAATGGCAGCATTTGAGGCAGTTAGCTGAAGGCATGGCAAAGCAGATAGAACTCTTAGAAGTTGCAAAAAGGTGTACACATTATTGTTATTTATAGAAAGAGTACCTATCTAGGCGATCTAGCACAAGTATTTCATTTATAACTATTTTAGTGCAACATAATAGTCTTAGTTTTAATACCATTTTGTGGAAAAGACGCAATAATATTAAACCGATCATATAGGAAAATTTTGGGACAATGTCTTGGATCAACCACCATTGAAGAACTACTACCGATTGAAGAACAGTTGGAGAGGAGTGTATGCGTTATTAGAGCAAGAAAGGTCTGACTTTTTTATGTAGAAAACCATTTAACTTCGACGTTTTTTTTTTGCGCGCGAAAGGTTGATCTTGCTAAACTTGATTCTTGTGTTTAGATGTTTTTGAGTTAATCCAGTATTATTAACTCTAATTTGTTTAACTTGCTAATCTTGATTCTTATGTTGTAGATGCAAGTGTACAATAAACAGGTTCAACAATTACAATCAAAGGTAACACAATACATATATGAAGCTTTCATCTACCTTTAAATCTCTATTCTTTAACCTGAAATATATGTATTTACAAAACGATGATGGCTAAACGTACCCTCATGTACTGAAAATAACCCCATGTGTGGACGGCCTTGGCTAAACGCATACGCTCATGTACCATATGTACCCTCATGATTCTAGTTCTTCTTGCACTTTTTTTGTGCATTGATTTTTCTCCAATATAATAAGGAATAATTGATTTTATATCATAAGTCAAAATCTAAGTAAGACAACTAACAATAACTACTGACCACTCTCTTTGTCTATTTTGGAAACATTTAGGAGAGAATGCTCACAACTGAAAATGCAGTGTTAAATGAGAAGGTAAGTTTTATTTTTATGTTGTGCAACCGAGTTGTTCATCGTCTGAATCACAAAACTTGTCGTTTTGCTCAATGCTAATGTTCATAACACACTAAGAAACTCATCTTTATGCCTCTTGTTTTAGTATCAACTTCAAACCATTGAAGAATCAGAAGAAGGGATAGAGAATGTCATAGTCATGGAAAACAAGGATGCATCAGATGTGGAAACAGGTTTATTTATTGGGTTACCAAAGAGGAACATCAAGAACAATTGAAGAAAGTGATATTAAGATAATATTAGCATACTATCTTAAAAAAATGATTGCTATTTAATGGAGCTTCCTTCCTATATGTAGCAAAGCAGGCTTTCTATGTTTGTATATGGGGGTGGTTTCATAAGCATTAAGCATGTATGATGTACGTTATGTATCCATATACATTGGAGGGAATGGTTACCTATTTCAAATAGGTAAACTCCCCATTCAACAAATCAAACAGTGTCACGTCAATTCACCTAATTAGTTTACCTATTGCTCAAAAACGTTGGCGGTGGTTTACCTATCTTGAATTAGGTAAACTATTTTTTTTTATTTTTTAAACTAGTATATTTAATATTTAAACATGTATTTTAACATAATAAATGTAGAATAAATTAAAAATAACATTACATTAAATTAAAAACAACTAAAATTACAGTAAATTAAAAAAAATTAAAATTACATTAAATTGAAATAAATTAAACTAGTCTTTGTCGGAATCGACCAACAGGTAGGGTAAATCTTCTCGCATATACTAGCCTCGATACTCTGTGGGACACATTCGCCAAACGAAATGGGTGCAATCAAGGCTACCGAACATACCTGGAAGGTGATGTTTTTCCTCATGAGCTTCGTATAAAAGTGTCATGTCGTGGCTTGTTGGTCTACGTAAGAACTCCGGAGCGTATATTTTGCAAACCGTGTCGCAAAAATATTCTAGGCACTCGCGGGAAGTTCTTTCGGCCATAGGCAAGCACTCGTTGTTCTCGTCTGGAGTGCTACCAGTTGCGAGCTGTTTAATAGCCGATGTAACCTTTTGCAACGGCGTAAAGCTCTACCTACCTCGCGCATCTAAGGCCTCTTGAAACCACGAGTCGTTCGTTTCCACATCGCTCACAATTTTTAGAAACAAACGTTTCGACATACGGAACCTATGTCGAAAAATATCTTCGTTGTATTTCGGGTCTTCGACAAAATAATCCGCCATGAGTGTCTCATGCCCAACCTCACATTGACGTTCAATATATCTCCTTCGGTTTAATGTGCCCGTGTCTTGAAGTTCGGTTTCTTCGATGAGATTTTGGAAATAAAGAATGCTACTATCGGATATCAGATGATTCGTCGCTACTATCCAGTGGAAAAAACAACAGGATTTCATCTGCCATTTTGTTTTGGAATGATTGGGTAAATGTTTGGTATTTTTTGGTTTGGTTTGGGTATGAATTTGAATGTGTTTGGGTATGAATTTATATTTGGTATATATAGTTTGTAGGTCCACCCGGAGGATCGAGTAACCTCTGTTCCTTGTTTTCCGACAACCTCGAAAGTGCGGAATCCAAACAGATAAGTTAAACCAAGTTACGAACACGTAAGACACAATATTCAACGATTAACATTCAATGTATTAATGCTAGAAAACGGTTACAATGCGGTTTTACAAATGGTCTCTGTAAACTCTCAGTGTGTGTGTGTTACAATGTGTTCGCTCTCAAATCTATTTAGACTTGCTTTAGTGTTTCTGTCTGTTGTCTGGGCTTATATAGTAACACAGTGACGAAAACCAGTGGCCCACGAAATCACGTCAACGAAATCCAAGATCTGGACGAAATCAGGTGATTTCATCACCTATGGGATTTCGCCAAAGTGTTTTCACCACAAGGGTGACTTCACCAACAAGTGATTTCATCACTTGTTTGGCTTTCTGATTTCGTCCCACATAGACTTAGGCTATGGGCTTTGTCACTTGGGCTTCTTCAATGGATGGGCCAAACAAACAATGGGTTACACAAACAAACAACTGGTAAACATAATCTAAATGCAAACTGCACAACGCAGTTGCATTTACATCGAACTTTACAAAGTAACTAGTATACCGAGTCAAGACAGGAGGTTGTCTTGACTACAGCCTTCACTTCGTAGCCGAGTTGAACCAAGCCGAGCCGTATCAACAAAATATGTATCAACAAACTCCCCCTTGGATGTTGCTCGCGAGGTTCGTAATCTCGATCTCCATCTCTTGATGGTTCATTTTCTCGGAAAGGATCTTCAAAGTCTTCACGTGACACAATCAGGGAGTGTATCAACAAACTCCCCCTTGGACGATGCTCGTGAATCTTTTGAACTTCAAAACTTTAGATCCTTGTGGTGTTGATGAGTGATCAACTGCAACACGATCATCTTGATCTTCTGATTGCATCAACGTCGTGTCTTCACTTTACGGCTAGTCGTCTGACACGTTCTCTTCGCCTTTAGCTGATTCTGATGTCATATCTGCACATACAGGAAAGCTAAACACGCAATGAGAACAACCACTTGGAATACAGATAAATTAAACAAATGACACATATGAGATCAAATCTCAATCAAACACCGACCGACACCAGTTTGAAAGTTTTAGAAAATTATCAATTTTAATCCCTTACTTTCAAAACTTGTTAACTTCGACAGTTTATGAAGTTGCAATTGTTTTCCGGCTTAGAATCAGGATTTTGGGTAGGATAGACTCGAGTTCCAACATCGGCCAATCAAAAATAAACTAGAAGCAAAATCTTTTTGGAATTTTTCATTTTTCAAATGTAAAGACGGAAAGCAATAAATAAATTTATACAAAGATGCAGAAACAAAAAGCAGTAAACAAATATTTACAAACATTCTTTTTGCGAGTTTCGAGGGTAAGAGAATCATATCAGTGAACGGTCACGCCAAAATGCTCTTTTTGTTCAATTAGTTAACATTTAGATAAGCATCCTATAACAATTATCGGTATTGTTATCCACATAAGCTCAACTTATCAGATGTAATCATGGCGAGGGGATACGATTAGTGTATGATTTATACTTACCGACCGGTGTTCATCCACACACGACACATTCCCGTATCAAGGTATGCACGAGAGTTCATCTTACCGGTGAGTATACCGTTTATCATCTGTTTGACCGTATAAAAGATGTGAGAAACTCACTTATTTTGTTTTGAAAACAAGCCCTATGTGATAGAATCACTTATTGAGGAGGAACTTGATTTTCATATGCATGAAGGGCACAAGAGCAAGTCCGTGAACAGGTCAGTACATAGTACAGCAGAGAGAGGAACTTGACTCCCGGATAAATGTGATATATTATCACTTATTTTGTTTGGACATGTGATTGTTGATCACTTATTGAGGTCGTATGCAATATGTACACGTATGTATAGTATCATGGAAGATCTAGACTTCGTCTCCGTTATTTTTCGGTTTGATACAACCATGATACCCAGATGATAAACAGCATAAAGACCACATATCTCAGAACCTCGGCAATCTCTCAAACGAAATTTTGGTACTAAGACCATATGCCAATGTGCGGTTCCCACCTGGTCTTCAGTTGATTAAGGTTTGTATCACCCTGCACACTTTAATCTGATTGTGAGCCTACCGATACATCTTATATAGAGCTGCTTATCGTTTTTCCATTTTTAAGTTCATTTCAAAGAGATTTCGACAGACCACTGATGTACTATCATATTCTCTTTTTTCTCGCCAGGAAGCTCATTTTTGTTTTATATTGTTTTTGCGTTTTGAAATTTTTCGATGTTTTTGAATTTTTCAAATTTGGATTTACTCCCCCTAAAATCAACAAACTAAGATAAATAAAAAAACACAAAGATATTTACAAAAAGGATTTCCCAATGTCGGTTTAACTCATGTTTTACCTCAATGCCGTTTACCAAAATTAATTTAATCAGAAATGATTTATCGAATTTTGGAAAAATCAGTTGGCACGTCGGTAAGCGGTGCTGACCATGACAACATTGATGAGTTTCATATTAAAAACAATCACGTGTGAGGTGATATTCGAGATCAACGTGTCTGGCCAAAGAGTGCTGTACGAGATGATAATAATTCATAAAGCAACTTAAATATCGACAAGTATAGGAGAGATTAGAAATTTAAAACCGTATCCTGCAACAGCTTCATGCATTGCAAGGAATCTGAGTACTCTCCCAAACTGGATATCCACCCGGTGTGGATTTCAAAGTCGATTTTGCAGCAACTTCAATTGAGAAATCTCTTCACAGCAACAAGATTATAAACCTTTGGGTCCGGCTGGTCTTCCACATTGCACCAGCGAAGGTCTTTGTCTTTCTCTTTCTCTTTCAGAAGTAGTGTGCGGTTGTTCAATCCATGCCAAGGCATCCGCACACCCGGTTGGTTTGTTCAACAAACACATTTTCTTCAATTACACCGCGAAGAAATGTACACTGCATGTTCATCTTGTTGATTTTGAACATCAGACGTGCTGCAGGTGCGTACATTTTGATAGAATCTATTCCGGGGACCCGATCAAAGCTTTTAACAATCAAACTTTGGTATGATTTGCATTTTGTCGAAGGTTTTCAATTTCTTTCGACAGACAATTCTGTCTTCTTTCCTTTTTCTCTCCATCAAAGGCAACAATTTCTTTGTCGCCGATCTTGTGCATGGACACTCCGCTATCAACAATCTGATGACTATCGATAGTTCCTCCTGGAACATCCTACACACTCACTCAGAGATTAGTTGGAGAGGGGGACCCAAGCCTTCATAGACTTGGGTTGCCCCTGAGAATCAAGAAATGTAATTTCAATCTCTTGATGATTTGGAAATTTCACGCCTCCCCCTGAACCTTCACCCGTTTTAGGTTTCCAAGCCTGTTTTCGTTTACCAGATTGTGTATTATTAACAATTTTTGGTTTTAACGGTTGTGATGAACTTGGTTCCCTTTTAACAGTTTCCGGTTTTAAAGCCTTTTCGATCACCTTCACATTTTGACGTCGTTGTTTTGTTTCTTGTTCTTTAACAGTGCGTTTGTCAGTTTTTGGTGACACATGACGATGTTGTTGGTGACCTTGTTCAGAAGGGGCTCTTTCAACAAAATTTGGTTTTGGAGAATTTGTACAGTTTTTGATGATGTGTCCAAACTCCCCGCATTTGAAACACGATCTCCTCTCAACAAACTTGGGAGATCCGGTTCGACTTTCACGTGTTGAACCTGTAGACCTAGAGGCACTTGTTCCTTCATCACACCCGTTTGTGTGTTGGGTGTAATTGTTTTGAGCGTTACGCTTTAAAATTCTGACTTTTTGAACAAAATTGGTGTTTGATTTATTTTCAAAAGTCTCCACCTTGTCAGTACCCTTGGATGCTACAAATTTAACATCATTGTTTTTCTTCTTGAAACGAGCTCCTTTGGTCTCAACCTTCGGTTGTGAACTTTTAGAATTTTGAGCTCACTGCTGTTGCTGTTTACCCTTAAAAGCGATAGGTTGTTGCTTCGTTGGTGATTTTTGGTTTCCAAATTTTCTTCTAACTTCAGCTTTTGGAATCGGATCACACTGAGTTACTGAAACTCTCGGGATCCCCTTTTCCAAAAACTTACTGGTAGTATCTTCAAACACTTTATCAATCAAAGATTGATTGACATTTTTAATTGGAAAAGCTGTGTTTGAATAAATTTTGTCATCACGACTAAAGTATACAACACGTTATCACTTTTAATGGTAGACACTGTCTCAGTGATAGGATCTATCTCTTGTTTAGCACCAGTTGATTGCACAACAGGAGTAGGTGGATCACACAGAATGTGATTCTCAAAAGGCACTTTTACTCCTTTGTTCTTCTCAAGAGATTTATCCTCATCACTCACATCTGGTTCATCATCGTACGAATCATAGTCCTCAACTGTGGGAGGACTTTTATTTGAAGCACATGATGACTTTTCTTTCCGATCAGATGAGCCCTCCGACGAATTGTCCGTTTTGAACCCTAAGCCAGTTGTAACTTCCTCATAATCAAGAGGTACAGTTGGCTCAAAACGTGGCATTTCTTCCTCATCGGGCATTCGAGTATAATTTTGTCTCAAAGGGGGCAGACACTTCTTATACCCAACACCTCTCACGTTTCCCTTCAGTTGTTGAACGTCAATAATGTGATCGAGCACAAATCGGGAGTTAGAATAACTCTCCAACTTGAGCTTGATTGCATCATGCTCGCATTTGGCAATGGCTAGTTCCTTTTTGGTTTCCTCAACAATGTTAATGTAATCGTTAATGCTAACTTGTTTATGATAAACAGTTTTGGTCACTTCGGAAACACTTTTCTTTAAGGTTTCAATTACAGATTTAAAATCCTTTTCGTTTCTAACTAAAGCCATATTTGCCTCTTTGCACTTTGACAGTTCAATAAAAAAAACTCTGATTGTGACTATGAACCATTTCAGATTCAAGCTTCAATTCAACACAAGAATTACAAACACTAGGAGCAGGAGTTTCAGAATTTACCTGACTCGTAGAGGCTGAGACATTTGCCATAAAGGCAGTCTGATAAGAAAAAGATCCGTCTTTAGAATTATAATCTCCCGCATTTGAGCTTTCTTCATCTGAGCTCCCGCTATAACCCGAGCTATCATCACTTTCAGAAAACTCTTCCTTGTGAACATGCTTGATGTGATTGATGATTTTTGCATAGCATGCGGTTCCACCTCCTTGATCATTATCTCCGAATTGTACAGACCAATTACACCCTTCATCAGCTTGAATAACTAATGCTCTGTTGGTTGAGGGTCCAGACTGGTTCTGGTTCTGATTCTGATTATTGTTCACCGCTACTATCCTTTGTTCATGATTGTCTTGATTTGCATTAGAAGTACTCGTCTGATTTCTGAACGGATTCTGATTGCCTTGTTTGCTTGGTCGGGTTCACTCACGTTTGAAGTGACCCTTTTCGCCGCAATTAAAACATGTAACCGCTTCTTTATCAAACCCGTATTTCGTATCCTGTTTACTTTCCAAAGAACTTCTCCCTGTTCGAACCATAAAGTCCTTCGCCCTTCTAACAGCACTTGCGAACGCCCACTTTATATCCATCAACTCCATTTCATCACGGTCTATCTGCTGATAATCTTCATTGGTCATATTGATGTTTCCAATTTGATTTGCTACCAATCCACAGTAGGAACTGAACATTGTGTTGAGAAGTTCCAAATGTTCCTTTGCAACTTCTACACTGACTTTTGAAAGATTGGAAGTATCAACTCTGACAGTGTTGGTGTTTTGGGGTAAAGGATTGTTGGTATAATGTGCTTGTTGTTGTTGTGGTTGGGCTTGAGGTTGGGGTATAGATTGTGAAAGATAAGCACTTTGATTCCACTGTGGAAACGGTGATGAGCTTGTATTGGACACAAACACCGTTTGAAGCTTCGGTTGCTGATGGAACTAGAACTAGCTGAAGGACCAAAACCAGGCAAATACATTTCTGTGTTTTGAGGAGGTGCAATCATTTTAGCTTTCCGAATTTCCTCTTCGTTCTTGTGCTCCAACTTCTGAATGAATTCATAGAGAGTGCCATTGGCTGTATCCATAGCGCCCGTATGCTTTAGAAGTTCAATGAATGGACTCCACTTAGGAGGTAGAGCATCAGCAAACCGTGCAATCATTTTCGGATGAGTTGCAGCAACATCATAAGAACACATTTCACTAATCAAATGATAAAAGCGAGAAGTCATATCATTTAGAATTTCATTATCCAAGAATCGAAATGATTCAAACTCTTTCTTCAATAAATCATGGCGTGTCTTTCTAGAAGCTGCATTTCCTTCTCCTCTCGCTACCAATGCATCCCATAAAGTTTTCGTGTCGACACAGTAAGAGAATTGATGATAGATTTCCTTGTGAAACGTTTGTGTAAGAATAGCAAACGACTTTTTCTCTAAGTCATAGGCTTTTTTGTCATCTTCAAGCATATTAGTAAAACCCGCTGCAGTTGATGCTGCTACTTCGAGGGCATTGTTGAGTGGAGTAATGAAGCACCTCCAAATATCGGTGCTTTTCCCTTGAACGTATGTGGTGAAACGACCTTTCCATGTCGGAAATTCATTCATGTGATTCAATTTTGGCGGGCGATTGTTGCTACCCGTCTCACTCTCACTAAGCAATAGATTTTGAATGCTTTGATTTTGATTCGACACCAATGCCCATTGACTTGCACTTATTGACTGTTGTTGTTGAGGTATGGAATTCGACATATATGCGGCCATCGAAGTCTGATTTTGAGCTGGTCGTGGGTCCGTACTCCAATCCTAAGGGCTCGTACAACTCATGATTGGTATATGTAAGTGAAAACCTGAAAAACAACTTGAAAAGAAACTGTTAAGATATGTTTGCAAAGCTTCTGTTTAAAATCACAAGAATAAGAATGTTTGACGAAATCCAATAGTGATTTTGTCGATGTTATGTGTGACGAAAACAGTTGATTTCGTTGACCGAGATGTGACAAAAACAATTGGTTTTCGTTGACTGAAATGGGACGAAATCAGATTTCGTTGAGAATGATATAAAAGCTGATTTCGTCCAAGATTCAATGATGTGGGATTTCGTCCAGCATGTAAGTGATTTCGTCTAGAAGTGCACAAGGTGTTTTCGTCCAGAAGTGCACAAGGTGTTTTCGTGGAAGCTTGATTTCGTAGAAAGGATGATATTGTTGACCAAAGATTTCGTTGACTATACTAGACAAATAAGATATTTTGCAACAATTTAGATCTTATCCTTCAACCAAGACTCCTTTTTCAAACAACCTTACCTATCAGACTACTAAATTCAACTATCATCATTTGTGTGTCACAAATCTCAAACAACAATTTTATAATCACAAACAAACATAATAATAATTCAACAATATTGAATCAAAATAAGATATTATCAAGAACAAAAACAAGAACAACTTGAATATATTATGAACTTGATGAGTTTTCAGGTGACCGATAAATTGCCGAACACAAATTTTGCGAGAAACTTCAATAAAAAACCTTAATACAACATGTATAACAAAGATTTTACACGGTTTTGTATGAACTAACGACTAAATACAAGATTTTCAAGACCTTAACACTAGATTTTCCAGAAAAGTTGAAATTCAAAGCTCAAATCTTAAAGAACAATTTCTTAAAATGCATGAAAATCTTTCAAAACACAAGATAAACAAACTTGGTTTTAACAAGGAATCGAGCCAATGCTCTGATACCAATTGTAGGTCCACCCGGAGGATCGAGTAACCTCTGTTCCCTATTTTCTGACAAACCCGAAAGTGCGGAATCCAAACGGGTAAGTTAAACCAAGTTACGAACACGTAAGACACAATATTCAACGATTAACACTCAATGTATTAATGCTAGAAAACGGTTACAATGCGGTGTTTACAAATGGTCTCTGTAAACTCTCAGTGTGTGTGTGTTACAATGTGTTCGCTCTCAAATCTATTCAGACTTGCTTTAGTGTTTCTGTCTGTTGTCTGGGCTTATATAGTAACACAGTGACGAAAACCAGTGGCCCACGAAATCACGTCAACGAAATCCAAGATCTGGACGAAATCAGGTGATTTCGTCACCTATGGGATTTCGCCAAAGTGTTTTCACCACAAGGGTGATTTCACCAACAAGTGATTTCATCACTTGTTTGGCTTTCTGATTTCGTCCCACATAGACTTGGGCTATGGGCTTTGTTACTTGGGATTCTTCAATGGATTGGCCAAACAAACAATGGGTTACACAAACAAACAACTAGTAAACATAATCTAAATGCAAACTGCACAACGCAGTTGCATTTACATCGAACTTTACAAAGTAACTAGTATACCGAGTCAAGACAGGAGGTTGTCTTGACTACAGCCTTCACTTCGTAGCCGAGTTGAACCGAGTCGAGCCGTATCCACAAAATATGTATCAACATAGTTAAATTTAAAATTTTTTTTTTTTTTTTGTTTTAAACGGCTATATAGCCATTGAATGTCTCCAACGGTCAAAACTTCAGCCCTTTGTCGATCGGTAAAGGTTCACCAATGAATCAATGACACCGAGCGGTAAACACCATTGGTGGCGGTGTTACCGCCCCACTTTACCGCCCACTCCGTTCATCCTAATAAGATTGTTAAAAGTAAGTTGATATCATTGTTTGAACCGAAAACTCCGAAGAACGTGTGCCAGAACCATAGATCATGTGATGCCACAACATCTAGAATTACAGTTGGACATGGATGATGACATCGTATGTATGTACCAACCTAGCCATGCACTTGCGCATTCCCAATACATACAATCTAGGCTATGAATATGTTGTATAACTAGTTAGTTGCCCCGCCCGCGTTGCGGGGCGGTGGATGAATAATGAGCGAGTGTTAGGCAGCAGCTCATTGACACGAAAAACAACTAAATCGAGTAAACCAATTAAAAAAAACACTTTTATATTTTTGAAAAAAAAAACTAAAACAATGGCAACATTGTAATTTTTAACTGAGGGAAAGTTGTCTTTTTTTACTGGGGTAAAATCGTAAATTGCCAAAAGCTAAAGTGATGGCAGTAATGTAAATTTGAAGGGGGGGAAAATTTGAAATTTTAATAGGGAGAAATTCGTAATTTTTCACCTAGGGTAACAGCGTAATATAAATTTGAACTACGGGCATAATCGTAATTTTATGCTGGAGGCAAAAGCACATTTTTATTTTGAACCGAGGGCAAAATCGTAATTTTTAGTTTGGGGCAAAAGCATCATTTTATTTTGAAGGGGGGGAAAACGGAATTTTCAACTGAGGGCGAAATCGTAATTTTTTTAACGGGGAAAAATAACATTTTTTAACTGAAGGCAAAAGCGTAATTTTTAGCTGGGGGAAAAAAAATTTATTTGGGGCAAAAGCGTAGTATTATTTTGAGCTGGGGGGCAAAACCGTGATTTTAAAATGGATATAAAATAAAAAACTGGTTGGTCCAATGGGAGAGTGGCAGACGAAATCGTAATTTCGCCTTGGGGGCAAAATCGTAATTTTTAGCTAGAGACAAAACTGTAATTTTAGGTTAAGCTAGGGGCAAAACAGGAAAAAAAAAAAAAAAAAAAAAACCAATTTTTTCAGCCGCCCATTTTGGCAAATGGCAGCACACCACCGACCTTGTCATTTGTAGTATTGTATAATTGTTAAATGTTTCTCACGGTTGGTTTGTGTTATTATTTTTATGTGTAAATATAAATTATGCCTTTACAGAATTTATAAGCACAACCCCATGTTTTCTCAAACATCTTTAAGTATTCGTCCAATGAGTCGGGTGTGGTTCCGCATGCCATTTGGTGAAGTGCGGCGGTGATCTTTTGTAAATGAGTAAAACCACTTTTACCTCTACCATTCAACGTAAGTGGCATGCCACATCGTGAGCTATATGTAGTAATAGCAATTTGTTCTTTCGAGAATGGCATCTAAAAGGATCCTCACAATATACGCCGCCCTTCGCAAAATAAGTTGTGCTTGACGATCTTTATTCAAAGCGGTTCTTCTTGCAGGCGTCCTTGAGCTTGAGCTTTTGGCGTCGTCTTTCAATATCTATATCTCTATCTATACTATATAATAAAAGAAAATGTTGAGGAGGGGGGGGGGGGGGGGGATTTGTCACTATTTTAGGTCATCTATTTTTTGGTTTTTCCACATCACCTACTAAGTTATGGAAATTATTATTTTAATTATTGTAGTTATTATATTTATTAACAAATGAATTTGATATGAAATTATTATAAATTTCTAATTAAATTATTTCTTTTACTTAAGAACAATATCACCAAAATCAAAAGTATTATAGTTAAAATATTAAAAAAAGGAATATTAATGATAATAATTGTTTTTTATGAATGATTTCTTACAATTTTTAATTTTTAATGTGGTTGGATGGTTATATGTCAAATAAAAAATAGGTGGTATTACAAAAATCCAAATTTTAGTCCATAATCTTTTATATGTATTAGTATTTTTATATATTTATAGTTGAATTCACATTTATCAATTAATTTTTTTTTTGAAAAAGACGTTTTAAACAGTAACTTAATATAATTTATAAATGTCACGTAAAAGTTTAATTTTTGAAAGACATTTCTTAAACGACTTTATGTGTTAACAAATGATCTTATATTTTATTCAACTCGTATAATACATGATTCTATTCAACCCGTTTTTTAAAGACATAATTTTTTTTTATTACTTAGTATATAACATTACATTAATTTAACACATGTAATATATGGGAGAGTAAATTACAAAAATCGTCGTTTATGTATGTCACTTATTGCAAACTGTGTCCTTTGTCTTCAATAATTACAGAAAACGTACTCGATGTTTACAAACCCTTGCAAGTTATGTCCTGTAGCCCTAACTCAGTTAATTTTGTGGTTAAATCTGACCAAATAGACCCCAAATGAGGGTATTTTTGTGGTTAAATATGACCAAATGGACCCCACATGCGAGTAAAATGACCAAAATACCCTCATGTGGGGTTCATTTGGTCAGATTTAACCAAAAAAAAATTTAACTGAGTTAGGGCTAAAGGACATAACTTGCAAGAGTTTGCAAACATCGAATACGTTTTCTGTAATTATTGAAGATAAATGACACAGTTTGCAATAAGTGACATATATAAATGACGTTTTTTGTAATTTACTCTATATGAGATTCTAACCTAGTATAGATTAAAGTGGAAGCTATTGTCTAGAAAATAAGTGGTGCTACACTACCCTATGAAGATGATGATAAAGAGGACCACTTTGTTTCAAACAGATTACAAGAAATAGTGCATGGCCAGGCGAGCATGTGGTGACCATTATACATTATCTTATTGGACATGTCACGTGTGGCCAAAACTTTACATATTTATGCATGATCTATTGATCAAGTCTTGCTACATAAAAATTGCTTATCGCAAGAAGAATAATAGTGCAAAGTAAGATACCAAGAAGACATACTTGATTGTAAAACTTGTTACCAAACAGTCATAATGATCGTGTACTATGTTATTTAACATCATGATGGTGATTTTATTGTTATTAATCATATTTTAGTATAAGTAAGCTTATATAAGACCAAATAAGAATTGGAATAAAATTGATACAAGTTACGTGGCCTGGAATGTATGCTCGTTCAATACGATTATGATTTCAAACACCATTAAATTTACTTAAGACTTTAATAGTTCTTAGGAATGAAACGCCTGCATTTTCTTATCAAGTTTTTGTAGGGTAACCGTTCATAAAATAAAATAACAATTTTATTAATTTAATCACAAACGAATTAGAATACAGAAATAGAAAAATAAAATTACAAACACACTACAAACGGAAATAAACAAAAGAACAGGAAAGAGAAAACGAGTGTTGGCTGAGAATTTATGTTCAATAGAGGTGCCTTAAAACAGATTTCGGGCCAGCCAGGTGAACATGTATGTCTACAGGGTACAACAGCCTCAGCAGATTGTATTGTTGGGATTAGTTTACCACCTGAAACAAGAGCTCGAAGGTCAGGAAAAATAGGAAAATCGTCAGAGATTTTTATGTGGTTTTGGAACATGTATTTTTTCTCGGTGCTAAACAAGATACTCATGTAGTCATGTCTCGGCATATATTCATGGAAATAAACAGACTATTAGAATTTGAGCATCCTTCCATTGACCACAAGTGGGCCATCAAAATCCTATATTATGCCCCTTGTCTTCGTTCTGAGCCCGGGCGCATGTCGGGTGCTCCACACCCTGTTCGTTGTCACTGGTTGTGTCCTGATATATAGGAATACATTCATATAGAGATTTCTACATATAAATCAACACAAGATTTATCTCTCAACCAATATGAGACAAGCTCATTTCCATTAAAATTTCAACCACACATCTTAAAGTTTCGACATCTCATTCATCTTGACTTTATTTTGAACACGATTTGATTCGTTGTGACCCCCTCACATAATGAAACACAAATATACTAAATTATAATCATATTAATCACAAATATAATAATTAGGGTGGGAGTTGGCTACAACATCCATTTTTCCTACAAAGTGTAAAAAGTCATAAAACACCATAATGTCAACTATAAAACACACTTAAAACCCAAAAATAACAAAGTGAAGATAACGCCATATTGGGTTTTGTGTTGTGTTTTGGATGGTAAGGCTTTGATTATCGAATGACTAACATTAGTGTTGTTTTGTTGATTATCATGTTGTGTTTTATATTCATAGGTCTAAGATAGTGTGTTTGAAGTTTTTATGGACTGTTAGGGTTTGGATATTGTGTTTTAGTGATCTTCATTATGTTATTTATGGGTTTTGAATGTGTTTTATGACTGAAATTGTGGTGTTTTATGACTTTGTACACTTTATAGGAAAAATGGACTTTTTAGTCGAACTCTACCCATAATAATTATTATAACCAAAATTCTAACAGTTTTCATATATTATTTTAATTTATTTATGTGTATAACAATATTAAAAACCTCATTCGTAAAAGTCCAATACTTTTTATTTATTGATTTTTCTCAAAAGGATTTTTAACTTAACATTACAGAATTAACCTATCCATCCTTATTAATTAGGACTACTAAATGAGTATGAGTTGTGATCACGGGTTAATAGATAAAACCCGATATGAACACAGATATTGTTTCACACGATGAACATGATGACATGTGTATTTGTTGGTCGGCACACATACTTGTTTAACTTGATTTTTAATTATTTATTTTGCATATTAATAGTTAAAAATTCTAAATTTACATACTGTTTTTTAAAGAACTACACTTAAATTATGCAAATGTGTTTTTAAATTGTAAATTTAAGCATAAAAGTTACCTACATAGTATATGTTTTCTTATATAAAACACAATTTTAAAGCATGCATATATAGTTAAACTACTCCACCCGCAAATTCCTCTCATGGTCCGTTTCGTGGATTTGACGTGAAATTCATCTGAACTCATTTAGAGTAAACCCAAACGTGACATCCGACATTTTCAGGCTAACTCCGTTAACACAATTCTGTTATTTTTAACGCTATCACAAACATTCATTATTGCATTACACTTTATTAGGGTTAATTAAGTATGTTAGTGTTACACGAACACTCACGTGACGGTAATTTAGTGAATTAATCGAATTAGCAAATCACACCCGAGTCTGTCCCCGAACGTTGGTGATTAAATGAAATAACAAGTCCAGAAAGATTAAATGAATATATTATGTGAAATTTTATGCTTTTCAATATTTACCTTCATTGTGTGTAAATTACGTGAATTGCGTGCTTTTACGTGTAAATTGACCGGTTTCGTGTTTTACCATTTTGTGGTCATTTTTAGAAAAACATAATTATGGGGAATTCTTATAAAAATACTGTTGTTATTAGAATGGGGCCTTAGTTAAATAAAGCCCAAGATTTAAGCCCATGGATCCTCCTTAGTTGTTTAAAAAAAACAAACACAACCCGTTCCCTACCCCTTGCGTCCATACCAATACACACGATCTCTCTCTTCTCTTTCACGACATCAGGAGGTCGAACCCATCAAGTTCCAAAAGATAGTTCACCTTTTGGAGCTTGAATCTTGTAATCTAACGCGCTCTTAGTTGTTTCTAATACCCTAGAAGGCAATCTAGTAAGTCTTATCCGTCAATTTCGTCTTTTTATATGTTCTTGGTGACTTTTGAATGAAACCCTAATTGATTTAAACTTGATCTTGATGATTTAAAACTAGTGTCTAGGGTTTTGTATTGTGTTTGTAGGGTGATTAGAAGTTCCATCCGATTAAAAAATTCTAAGTCCAAAACAAAGATAACTCCTGTTGGTGATTCTGTTGGTGATTCTGTTCCCAAGTTAGTAATTGCATTGTAACATAAATTCATTGCATTGTATCTTAAATAGTTATCTTTGATGTTTTTCTTGACAAAACAACCCAAAACATCATTCCTAACTCCAAAACATGATGCCTACATGTCAATTCCTATGTCTTCTCACACTTCTCACGAAAAATGTCTTTTTTACAGGATCCTAAACCCAATACTATATTCATATTACATAGATTATATTGATATTTATGCTATAAATAATTAATATTTTTTTTTTGGAAAAAATGGTTTTAAACGGTGACTACGTATTAAAGATTACGGGTGTAAATTTAAAACATCATGTTTTGGACTTAGGCATGATGGAATAACTTTAGAAGAAAAAGTCTTACCTCAAAGTCTTAGATAACTCCTGAATAACTTTGCCAACTTTCATCCATAAGTTCCTAGATATTTATATCAATGCAATTACTAAACCGAAGACATTTATTGTGATAACCAATGTATACACCATTATTACTTGTTCTTGAAGTTTTAGATTTGATATTGTAATGTTAATCTACCAAATTAATTATCTTTATTTAGACACCTTTTGTTATTTGAAAGAAATCTCAAGGTTATTTAAAATCTCACCTTTTGTATATTTTTGTGCAAAACCAACTTTATCACTTCATCACTTCCAACTTGTAACGCCCGTTTCCAAATGGTCAAATATCAATACTTTAACAACGAAATTTACGACCCAATTTAAACTTTTATGCACCGTTAAAACAAACTTGGTTGTACATACAAGATCAATCCTTTTAAACGTTTACAAACCAACCAAAGTTTATAAAAGACATAACATAAGTATCGATTAAAGTTTAACAACTAAACTTAAACTACTTTATAACAAAATCATTTTGACCCCTTTACAACATTACATTTCCGGAAGCGCGTGAAGGGCAAAATGAAATGTGTTCGATCCGAGCGAAGCATGACCATCTAGACTTGGGTTTTACCTATAACATAACAACAAGAGTTAATACCATTTAAACATAAACACGACCTACTAATATGGGATTCTAACTTTTAACAAACATGACAAACATGCTATTAATGTAACCATTCGTCTTCTCTTGTTAGACTATTACTAAAATTCCTTCTTTTGAATCCATTCATGGTATAACATCATACGGTCATTCCTATTTAAATCCTCATACTAGTTCATTTGACCCATTCATAACGGGTTAACATATGACCATTCTTTTACATATTCATTCTAGTCCATTCGACCCGTTCGTAAGGGGTCTAATACAAGTTCATTCTTTTACATGACATTCTAGTTTATTCGACCCATTCATAATGAGTCTTTTACATAATCATTCGCTAATGGACTATGATTGCCACAATATATAACAATAAACAAGTTATAATTAAAACCTTAATCGTACAAGTAACATACCTCGTTCTTGATTTCCTAGTTGCTTCGAGTGACTCGACCCTTCTTCCTTTAAACCTATACATAACCGTTTATACTTAGAATTCATGTCTTATGCTCATTTTACACACATTCCTTGATAAGATATCATAAAAACTTAACACGTACTTTATTTACATACTCAAATCATGTTCATTACGTAGGGTCCGAAGTCAAAATTGCAGAATTCCTCACTAAGGCATTTCATCAAACACTTGGTGTGCATACTAGTAACGAGGGTGTAGTGTTAAAAAGCTAGAGCCCCCACGGGTTAGCCCCATGTCCCCAAATAACCATGTTATAGACACACCCAACTATCCGGTTCTAAGTAACTAAGACATTTACTCATCCATTGTAATTTAATAGTCTTTTCTATTGTTCTAGCAACCTAGATTAACGAACCGAGCGAATTACTATCTAGACTACTCAATTTAAAGCAAACCCTTATCTAGTTTCCAAACTCTTATATTCAGATTCTTCCCGTAGGTTGACCCATATGAATTACCAACATCCAAACAAGTTTATCCTTTGTCTACTAAGCATCCAGCCCTAGACTAACGATTAATATATAGCCTAAAGATAAACAAAACAGATCTAACATGCATAACCTCATAGAAAGACCTAAATCATCCACACAAACTCATTTAAACATCAATACTCAACATACAGATTACACAATCACAAGTTCATAGGCAAACCTTACTAAAAACACACTTTCATAGCAAAATCAACCAATTCAATGCAAAGTAACAAGAATCATCCTAGCCTAACCGGCTATGGCACGGTTAGCTACTCATAGTAACAAACAAAACCAAAGAATTCATTGAATACATGATAGAAATCAACTGGAAATGATAATACGAAGGGTGCTAACTCAGTACAGAACAATCTCTTGTCCTCTTGTACGTTCTTCTTCCTTGAATCTTCTCTAGAATCTCTAATCTTGAAGTGCTATTATCTTCAAACTTTAAAGTGCTATTATCTTCAACACTTTATCATCTGACCAGAATCATCACAACAATATCGTCTCATGGCATGTCTTGAGGGACTCCCTCAATAAGACTCCACGCACTCGTAAGTACAAGTTCCCCATTTCATATTCAAACTCTAAACTTTGACAATTCTGCTCAAAACAATACCAAGTTTTTATGAAGACTGCATTTAAGTAGTAAACTATAACAATTAAATTTGTTTACAACAACACTAAGTTGTTTTCCATAAATAGTCTACCAAAGACTAAGATATGCTACATCTCCCTAGAGTAGCGACCGTTCTAATTTTCGAAATTAATACAAACATCCATTATTGTATCATTTTTTAATCACTACTAATAACATATACAATAAAACAATTTTAAAATTTAACTTTTGGCATATGTTTTGAATTAATGGAATTAGCTCCCCAAAGGTTTAAATGGCAATAAAAAGAACTCAAAGTTAACATATTTATTATATATATGGAAACTGATTATTATGTAAAATAACCCATTCTAATACTTAGTCATTGATACACACATGTTAAACAAGTTTCACGTGATAAATCTTTTCCTACTCGCAAGTATTGGAAAAAAAATGTTTTGTTTTTTCATAAATGTTTACACAAAACATTTCAATTTATATTCTAAGACTTCTTAATACGCATGTTAAAATGGAAGAAATTCTAACATACACGTTATAAAATTTAACGTTTTCATAAAACGTTTTTCAAGGATATAGTTTATAAATAAACCATATCTTATGGTCTATAACACACACACTAGAAAAAATAAAATGTTTATATAAAAAATTTGCAACCATTTATGGTTTATAAAATAAACCATTTCTAACAAATGTGTTAAAACTTAAACAATTATAATACGCACGTTAGAGAATATATATATATACAGGGTCAGAATTTAGAGGAAACGGGGGTAAGTGTGAGAACGGTGAGAACGCTTATGGATCGTCAGATCAAAACAATCCATGGACTAGATTGCGCGGTGGCGTTTTCGTAAATAACATCAATTTTATTATGTGGGACGCGCTTCATTAAGGGTAAAAGGGTCTTTTACCGCTCAAATTCAAAACGCCAACAAATGATAACACGCCATTCAAAAAAAAATAAAACGCTATTGTTTTGGTCAAAAATTACCTAAGCAATTAAGTGATCAAATTAGTTTTGTGAGGTAGTGTGCTAGTAATACTTTGTGAAAAATATGTTGGTTTGTTAGTTTGCAAAAACAGTTTTAGGATACGGCTCAGGATATAGAGCTGTATCTATGATCAAACAATGAGTAAAAATGTAAAGGGTGACACGAGATGTACGAGGAAAGCCCTTGATCAATCTCGATCGCCAGCATAAAACCTCGGGAGCTGACAATCGCAGCTGCCTTGTTCTTCTATTACTTCAAATATCAGGATACAGTGCAGGATGTGATGCGGATCAACTAGGTGTTACAAGGTAACTCGAGTACAAGTGTTTGTGTGTAGTGTTTGCTAGAAGCTAGAGAGCAAAGTGTGTGTAAATAATTGCGTGCCTTAATCTGATCCGCCCCATCTATTTATAGTAAAAGAAATTCAAAAAACTATCCTATTAAACCGGGATTCGGCGGATATTCCCTAGTTGAACGTTGTAGACCTGGTCCTTCGGGTTCAACGTCTCTCATGTAACTGGTTTGCCCGAGTCTTAAGGAGAAGAGGTCCATTCGACCGTTAGTGACCCACAGCTTCTAACCTGCACGTGTTTAATTTAGTTAATACCAGGATATCACACCAGGATGTTACCAATATCCTGATCCGTTATCCTGATTACAAGAAAACAATCAAAAGCAGAATATTAGTTAGGATATATATATGCTCAGAAAATGACCCATAACAATTGTCCCCAAAAATATACCTGTTGGAATTCTGAGTTCAAACAGATATATTTTTAGATTTTATCACCTGGATCGATGCAACTAATACGACGAGACCTTTGAAATGACAATGTGCAACTTCCAAGATGTTATTTACTCTTTACCCC
>JARYGA010015188.1:0-13336 GCA_030545235.1 Helianthus tuberosus
AGGAGAAGCTCTATGCTAAGTTCTCCAAATGCGAGTTTCGGCTCCGCGAAGTCCAATTCTTAGGTCACATGATCAGTGAGCGTGGTATCCAAGTGGATCCCGCTAAAATTAAAGTTATCAGGAATTGGGAAGCACCCAAAACCCCTTCATAAATCTACAGTTTCTTAGGATTGGCAGACTATTATAGAAGGTTCATTGAGAACTTCTCTCGAATTGCCACTTTTTTTACTACTTTGACCCGCAAGAATGTAAAATTTGACTGGGGTCCTAAGTAGAAAGAGTCCTTTCAGATTCTGAAGCAGAAACTGAGCAATGCTCCTATCTTAACCCTACATGAGGGGATCAAAGACTTTGTCGTGTACTATGATGCTTCGCACACATGAATGGGTTGCGTGCTTATGCAAAGAGGCAAAGTGATTGCCTATGCATCACGACAGCTTAAGGTGCACAGAAAGAACTATACCACCAATGATCTAGAACTAGGTGCGGTTGTGTTTGCATTAAAACTGTGGAGACATTACTTGTATGGTACAAAGTGTATTATATACACGGACCATAAAAGTCTCCAACATCTTTTTAATAAAAAAGATCTAACATGTGACACTTTAATCACAATTTGTACAAAATATGTCAACTTGAAAACATATGACCTATATACTCAATTTATGCGAAATTCGACACGTATTCTCAACAATCATACATATTTATACTTGTTTTATGTTGGTTTTATAAAATAATTACATAACATACCCTTATATTAGATCCTTTGTGCTTAAAACACCTAAAATGTACTTGAAACATGCAAGAATGGAAGTATAGGGGTGTAAAATGTCAAAAAACCAAACTTGAACCTCAGCCCGGGGCTCTCACCGGCCGCGATCCAGCCTGCCCACACCTTACGCGGCCTGCGAGCCCGTGTAATCCGAGAACAGCTTTATCAAACTCGTTCTTTTGGTGGGTTTTGGTATTTATTTGAGTTTAAACTTGCGTTCTTGCATTAATTACTCACCAAACCCAACCCTAATGCTTCCCTATAAAAAAAACAAGCATCATCCACACATTTTCCACTTTACAACTCACTCAATTCACTCTCAAAACACTTCTTAATCAGTTGTAAAATCAGGAGCTAGATAAGATTCATCACAAGTTGTTTAAGTGAGCATAACTCCTTCATTTCTCAACCTTTTTCCTTGATTCTTCTTTCTAACCACTTGGAAGCCTAGGTGTGTTTCCACAGGTTTTTCATGGAAATCCAAGGCCTGGAACATCACCAAAACTGGCTCCAAAGTGATATAAACTTTCTGTTTTGATTTAAACTTTGTTAAACTTGTGAAACTTGAGTTATCTCATACACATTCCTATGTCCTTATGCTCATAATCACTTCTATGGTTAGTTGGGCTTAAATGTTACACCCCAACCGATGGCGGAAACATCGGGGCGTGGCACTGAGTGAAACAGATTGTACAGAAGTTTCCATAACAACTATATTTACCAAATATTTAAAGCAACACGTCCCATACCATGTCATAAATGATAATACAATTATTACAGAAAAGATCTAGTCAAATTGTTCTGTTCCGACAACTCAGATTTTTATTACAGACAATTGTTTATTGTTGACCTAGGTCTTTCCTAGCCTCGATTTCACAGCAAAGTAAGCAAATAAGCATCCTAAGCACCTGTCACATACATTAAAGTAAAAGTCAATACACATAGTGTAAAGGTGAGCATACAAGTTTGATAATAGCATATAGAGTTCGAAATCGTTACGCATAACCAACACGTACATAGTGTAAAATGAAGCATGTTAGTTATCGACATGAACCTATCGATACCAATGAATGCGGGTCGACTGCCCAAGGCAGTTCGCGATACACACTCACCACTTTGAGCCATGTAAGTAATTGTCCTTAACAACCCCTGAGTGAACAGGTGCTGAGTCCAAACTATAGTACTATCATTGCTAAGGCAGGTAGACAGCATTCCATGTGTAAACATAACAAACAAGCATTCATTAAGTCATGTATAACATGCGGTAACTGTCACGTCCCCCGACCCACCCTGGACGGAATCGGAAGCCGCGAACAGCCCAGTGGTACCGGTGATTATTTTTGAAAAACATTGCAGCGGAAATTTCATCAGGACCGTGAGTTAGGAAAAATATTAGAGTTTAGAAAACACCGGATTTTATTTATTAAATAGATGGGATAAACCCATGTTTTACAATGGTAGCTTTTAATAAAGATAAATTTTATTACATTAAACAATATTTCTTATTTTGATTTAATTAATAAATAAGCCACTTCTTGATGCCTTTCAGTGCCGTATCCATCTCTTACTCCAATCTACTGTAATTACCTAAAACGTGTTTTAAAAAGGTTTTGTCAGCGGGAAATACTGAGTGAATCATTCAGTTTTATTAAAACGACTCTTTTGTTATAATTTACAGTATTAAGAAATTACTATGTTTCTGATATCAAACCAACTACCCACAGTACTTGTCACTCGAATCTTTACGGTGACTGTGGTCATATCACCATTGGCTGCCCCAATGAATGACGAATATCACTAATTTTTAGGTTCGCCCACCTAAAGTGATAAAACTGCAATACTGTGCACAATACCCCACATACCGGCTGTAATTTGGTGATTACATAAACTTAATCACTGTAATTATAACTTTTGAAAATAAACATGATTTTGAAAGTAATTTGATAAAAAGAGAATGACTCACATTATAATCATGCAGATTCATACGGACAGAATTTAGTCTACAGATAATCCTTGATATATTGCAGATTGAGACAGGCAGAGCTTAGCCTATTTATTTAGCCTTGTAACCTAGTGCACACGAACTAGATAGGTAACTTAATACAGCAATTACGATAACTCACGAGATCAACCCTCACAACGAATGACAAAGTGCTATGCTTAAACTTCCATCGAATTAACGATTAATGACAAAGCATCACCCTAATGTGGGCAGCACTTAAACATCCATTGAGTACATTGATCGATCGGACAATGAATCGTAATAGCGATCGAGTTAATACCCGGTATCGTAGCAGAATTCGAGCTAGTGTGTGTTTGGTAGTAATAAAAATATATATTTGTAATTTAAGTATAGTACCCCTAATTCAACCTTATCCCGATGTCCCGAGACAGAACCCCAACGAACTTAGTCGGGCAGGGCCCTGACATGCGTTATGGGCTCAGATCAATCAGAAAGGGTAGCGGTGATCTGAAGCTACAATACTTAAAACGAGGCAGAACCTTATTATTATTATTATAGGAAATAAAGCTAGAAATTGAGAGAGAGATATGGACACAACGATGGAAGTAATGTGTTGATATATATACTGAAAATTACTTGGAGGGGACGCTTTGTCTACGTACTTCAATTCAATTTGCTTTGATTATTTTATTATATTTTGTGTTGATTCTTTTCCAAAATTTGCCACGTACAGGTAGTTCAAAAAATTCTATTTCTTCTTTGTAAGACACATTCATTTTTCTTTATTTTAATTATTATATTTTATTTTATTTTTATTTTACCAAGAATGGACACATAGGGATGACAGGCATCCCATTTCGAAATTCATTGGATACGTATAACTTTCTTGATTCCCATTTTAGTTATCATTATTTTATTATTTATTATTATATTTAAAAAGGGAACACAAAAGGTAAGATGGGACACGACAAGTTTACTTTTTTTTTTTTGAACGGTAACTTTCTTTAAGAGTGACCCTTAGTCACACCTGCCAATTAAGGCAAGCCTAGCCCACCAGGCCCGCACCAGACTATGTTGTCTGAACCAGGTCCACGCTGGTGTTGTCCGGGCGTGGGCTAGCGCTCCTCCGGAAACCGTACTGCCTCTACACGAGTTGCCTCGCTAGAGTAACAGCCGGATGAAAACCGGAGTGACGCTCAGGATCAAACCCTCCTCGGTGGGTCTTTCACCATCATTGCGCACGGGTGTCCTACCCCCTTTCGCCACAAGCGGGAGTCGAACCGGTGACCTCTAGGAGGACAAACCGGCCCACAACCACTGGGCTATGAGGGCGGGGACACGACAAGTTTACTTGAAATTGTATTTGTTTGGTTTTATTATTTATATTATTATTATTATTATAAATATTAATTTAACTACTTTACTCATTTGGCGTGTATAACTTCTATGATATAATGTTTTATAAAATAATGAATATGTCTTTAGAACGAGAATATTTTTGTCTTCATTTGGGTCTAAGTTTCATTAAAAATAGAGTAGGTTCAAAATACAATGTATTTTATAATTTAATTATTATACGGTTCCTAGACCCGTCTAGGTACTTCATATTTCTTACGGTCAACCTACCCGTAAGTTACCTGTCTAATAATATAAGTTTTTTATAGACTTTTATTTTATTATAAAGATCACCCATATACAGGCCAATTAATTTAGAATAATATTTCAACATAACTATATAAAATAGTGTTTGAAACTATTTGGGTTGAATATTTATATTAAAAATAAACTAGTTACTAGTTACTAGTGATTAATAAACTTAACCAAACCTATAATTTTTTTTATAAAAATAGGGATGTTACATTCTCCCCACCTTGTTTTAAATCTCGTCCTCGAGATTTGGATTATGATATTTCTTTTAAACTTCTGTCAAGTTTTAGTCAATAAAAACAATATTTAAGGTATATGATATAGAATCAAAATATCAAATTTTGTGAATATGAGTTGTACAATAAGTAGGACTCAATGGTTCAACTGAATTAGTTCAAGAAATCAATGACAAATGAATGAGATGAAAGGATATAATTTACAAAGTGACTAGGTTCAAGCCAAAAGATATATGATCGATAGATATTTAAAATGAATGTGAAGGATTTTTTTAGAATCAATAAAATTCTTTGTCAAAAGAAAGCTTACTTTGATTGGAAATTGAGGAAGTTTTTTTAAAATTGACAGGTTCAAAATGAAATAAAAGCATGAAAAATGATTTGTCAAATATTTATGATATGAAAAAAATTTAAAGTGTTGAGATGAGTGAATTGCAGGGATAAAAGACAATAAAGTTAGTGTATCTTTATTTTAGAGTTCGTATCTTAAGTGATGATCGTGAGATAATAGATTACGTCTAGATGATCGCGAAATCCTATAATATTGTTATAACTATATTTAGATATGTTAAATTCTAATTTAGTATTTTAAATTTCCGGTCACCTTTATGTATAAATTTTGATATGATATACATATACATGATTTATACTGTATATTCACATATATTATACTGTATATTCGATTTTTCTTATATATATATAGTTATCACAGTATAATTTAGCAGTTATAAATAATCTTTCTTATATATAAAAATATATATATATTTATATATAGAGAAAAATTTACTTTATATCAAATATTTTTATAAAGAAAATTTATATAGGATTATATATATCGATTTTTATGAAGATATATTTATGTGATAAAATTCAATATAGATATGGAGTCTACGTTTCATAAGAATTTTTTTTTTTAACTAAAATTTGCTAAATAAGTATGATGACTTAATTTATATACCTTAACTAGTCATTATCATGGTTAGATATTGGTTAGTGCTGCCTTGTTTAAGCATAGGTGGCCAGTCTATGCCTAGGTTACCCAATATCTGCCCTTGACAATAACCCTAGTATTTTAAAATAATACTAACACTATTATTATTAATATTTTCTTACTAATAATAAAACTGATATTAGTATTACATAACTAAACATACACTTAAATGGAAAAATTTCTAATAAAAATGGTGAAACCAGCCGTCCCCAGGATCGAACCCGGGTCTAGGCCACACCCTTTCGCGCGCCTAGCCAACCGAGCTAAGTGCCTAGTTTGTGAAAATTTCTATTTTGGTTAAATATAAGCACATGTACAATAAATTCTGTACTTCTTATTATAAGTCACCTACTTATCCTCCTTATGTTGACTAATAATAATATAGTAATACTATTAGGTAATCCCTTATGTAAGTTTTCATATATAAAATAAATTTTATATAATGTTTTTCGATTGAAGATGTTAAAAAAATAATTTATCACGAAAGGCTAGATTGATGTTGTAAAAATCATTTAAGAGATACATTAAAATATGACAAGAATTTGTGTATCATTATCTTAATACATGATTTGTGTTAAGATAACTTTTATAAATATCCGTATATATATATAAATGAGATTAGTGCAATTTTTAAATTTTATGAAAACGTTAGTACAAGGTGACCGTGATCAAAGAAATGATTTAGTGAAGTCGAAGACCAAATAGTCATTTTATAGTTCTAGAGAATTGAAGTGTTTGTTGGGATTATGTTGAATATGATAGCTTTGATCCATCATATGGGAATTTGAAATGAATATGTAATGCGAACAAGTTCAAGCAATTGAACTTGGTTTAATCACAACGAGTTCATGTATTAATAAGAAAGTTCAGACATGGTTACAGCAAAATCATGTATGCCAAAGAAAAATGAGTTTCTCAAGAAATTTATTGACTCAATATAAAAGGGTCATTGTTTTGCATTACTGCGGTATACAGTGCCAAAAAAAATCGAGTATAGCAAAATGATATTTGAGTTTGGATAAAACAACAAATTAGAATGAAGTCCTCCAGTTGGTTTCATAAATCAAATGAACCATATGTGCAACAAATAGTGCATGTGTAACGTATGGATTTATCAAGAAATGAAATAGATCAATATTTGTCACCATGAAAGAATTCCTCATGGTATGACGACCTTTAGGGAAAGTAAAAACACGAAAGTCAATTCTATATATGCAGAAGTCAGAAAAAAAAATTTATCTGAAAATTTTGTATGATAATCGTTATTAAGTGATATTGCCAAGGAATATCAAATAAAATGAAATAAGGAATTTGCAAAGTATGTAACTCCTTTTGCAGTGATAATAATTATGACTTTGATTAGACTGTGCACCGATGATTGTGAAATATTGTTTCAAAGTACCTCAGCGATATTCATTTTGTAGGATCATGTGGCAAAGTGCTCCTTTTTATTAGTAGCTTTTCCACTAACGGGATTAGCCTTGTTGCCATCGTGCCCAATTATATTTTTCAAAGGTCTTGCCTTTAGAAGTCGTGTGTGACATACTTTAACGTCTGTGGACGTAAAATTTAAGTTTCATGTGTTTTCTTGTGCACTAGCACAACTTTACATGGTTCTTACTTGCGTTAATAGTTTATGGTAACGTGTTAGAAATTCTTTTGATGGCATTTTAACTTAAAGGGTTTCCATTATTTTATTTTATCACACGAGCTACGAGACAGATGATTAAACGAAATAATGTTTCGTATCGGAAAAGAAATTCCTGATAAAGAAATCTAGACACAGATACTTGTGCTTTATTCCTATTTGACTTTTGGAATTCTTTATAGATATAACTATCTATATAATCATATATTTCACATACCCTTCATAAAGTCAATGCATTTAACAGATTCATATTTTCAAAAACCAGTCAAATATTTGGTCAAGATACTATTTAGGGAAATTTTGTCATTTGTTTGACATATTATATACCCCGTCTTATCCGATTCGCGCCGGAGCGGTAATCTCATTATATCCGGACAAACTGGAGAGTCTGCTACACCATACCTAGTCTTGCCGGAGAAAATTTTCTATTTCCCATAAATAGTATCTTTTCAAAAGTGACTCTTTTATTAGGGCTTTTATCCAGAATCAAAGAAAATTGTATTTCTCGTAACATATCTTATTCTAGTCCAAGTAATATCAATAAGCAATAATTACTATTAATTCTTTCTTATTTATCATATCTTGCAATATTCTAATTACCATTCTTATGGTATATCAAAACCCATCATACTTTATTTACACCAGGACTTAGCTTATCTCGAAGCTTATACTAAGGCATCTTTTCTTAAGTTCAAGTCTAAATGCTATCATGTGTGCTACCAGTTAATAGCAATCTCCTAACTCTTTTATTTAGGTATTATTATTACAACACTTAAAGGCTTGAAGCAGTGGCTCTGATACCACCTTCTGTCACGTCCCCCGACCCACCCTGGACGGAATCGGAAGCCGCGAACAGCCCAGTGGTACCGGTGATTATTTTTGAAAAACATTGCAGCGGAAATTTCATCAGGACCGTGAGTTAGGAAAAATATCAGAGTTTAGAAAACACCGGATTTTATTTATTAAATAGATGGGATAAACTCATGTTTTACAATGGTAGCTTTTAATAAAGATAAATTTTATTACATTAAACAATATTTCTTATTTTGATTTAATTAATAAATAAGCCACTTCTTGATGCCTTTCAGTGCCGTATCCATCTCTTACTCCAATCTACTGTAATTACCTGAAACGCGTTTTAAAAAGGTTTTGTCAGCGGGAAATACTGAGTGAATCATTCAGTTTTATTAAAACGACTCTTTTGTTATAATTTACAGTATTAAGAAATTACTATGTTTCTGATATCAAACCAACTACCCACAGTACTTGTCACTCGAATCTTTACGGTGACTGTGGTCATATCACCATTGGCTGCCCCAATGAATGACGAATATCACTAATTTTTAGGTTCGCCCACCTAAAGTGATAAAACTGCAATACTGTGCACAATACCCCACATACCGGCTGTAATTTGGTGATTACATAAACTTAATCACTATAATTATAACTTTTGAAAATAAACATGATTTTGAAAGTAATTTGATAAAAAGAGAATGACTCACATTATAATCATGCAGATTCATACGGACATAATTTAGTCTACAGATAATCCTTGATATATTGCAGATTGAGACAGGCAGAGCTTAGCCTATTTATTTAGCCTTGTAACCTAGTGCACACGAACTAGGTAGGTAACTTAATACAGCAATTACGATAACTCACGAGATCAACCCTCACAACGAATGACAAAGTGCTATGCTTAAACTTCCATCGAATTAACGATTAATGACAAAGCATCACCCTAATGTGGGCAGCACTTAAACATCCATTGAGTACATTGATCGATCGGACAATGAATCGTAATAGCGATCGAGTTAATACCCGGTATCGTAGCAGAATTCGAGCTAGTGTGTGTTTGGTAGTAATAAAAATATATATTTGTAATTTAAGTATAGTACCCCTAATTCAACCTTATCCCGATGTCCCGAGACAGAACCCCAACGAACTTAGTCGGGCAGGGCCCTGACATGCGTTATGGGCTCAGATCAATCAGAAAGGGTAGCGGTGATCTGAAGCTACAATACTTAAAACGAGGCAGAACCTTATTATTATTATTATAGGAAATAAAGCTAGAAATTGAGAGAGAGATATGGACACAACGATGGAAGTAATGTGTTGATATATATACTGAAAATTACTTGGAGGGGACGCTTTGTCTACGTACTTCAATTCAATTTGCTTTGATTATTTTATTATATTTTGTGTTGATTCTTTTCCAAAATTTGCCACGTACAGGTATTCAAAAAATTATATTTCTTCTTTGTAAGACACATTCATTTTTCTTTATTTTAATTATTATATTTTATTTTTATTTTACCAAGAATGGACACATAGGGATGACAGGCATCCCATTTCGAAATTCATTGGATACGTATAACTTTCTTGATTCCCATTTTAGTTATCATTATTTTATTATTTATTATTATATTTAAAAAGGGGACATAAAAGGTAAGATGGGACACGACAAGTTTACTTGAAATTGTATTTGTTTGGTTTTATTATTTATATTATTATTATTATTATAAATATTAATTTAACTACTTTACTCATTTGGCGTGTATAACTTCTATGATATAATGTTTTATAAAATAATGAATATGTCTTTAGAACGAGAATATTTTTGTCTTCATTTGGGTCTAAGTTTCATTAAAAATAGAGTAGGTTCAAAATACAATGTATTTTATAATTTAATTATTATACGGTTCCTAGACCCGTCTAGGTACTTCATATTTCTTACGGTCAACCTACCCGTAAGTTACCTGTCTAATAATATAAGTTTTTTTATAGACTTTTATTTTATTATAAAGATCACCCATATACAGGCCAATTAATTTAGAATAATATTTCAACATAACTATATAAAATAGTGTTTGAAACTATTTGGGTTGAATATTTATATTAAAAATAAACTAGTTACTAGTTACTAGTGATTAATAAACTTAACCAAACCTATAATTTTTTTATAAAAATAGGGATGTTACAGTAACGGTTAGCGTTAAAGTATTGCGTAGTGTGTTTGATGTGATTTAGTATATGTAACGTATGTAACACACAAAAGTGCGTAAAGCAAAAGGGATTCGAGTATACTCACAGCGATTGATGGATTGAAGGGAGCGCTAGAGAGTAGGGTTAGCCCGAACAGAATGATAGCATAACGATAAGCGACGCGTAAAACGATACAAAGTGCAAGTGGGTAGGACAACAGTTCGATCGGATGATAGTCCGATCGGACAGCCGGTCGCTCGAGTGACAGTCCGTTCGGACGGTCGTCCGGTCGGATGACCGTTCGAGTGGATTGTTACTTCCTTTGGGAAGGATGTGTTTGTGTATGATGGCTTGACTTTTGAAGTTTTCGTTGTAGCATTTTGAAAACATAGAAGTATCTCTACCTTTCAGGTCGATCGATCGAACGACCGATCGATCGGGCGACAGTCCTATAGGTTGGGCACTTCAGCGAGAACAAGTTCTCAGCAGGTTGTCACTTGATCGGACGGTTGTTCCATCGGGTGGCATCCCTTGTGCATTGAACATGTTGAAAATTGTTTAAGTGTTGAAGTTTTGAAACATCACATAGTCGGATGGTCGGTCGATCGAGTGGTAACTCGATCGGACGGCAATCCGTTCGGTGTTCCCAAAACTCTTGAGGGTTGATTTGAAAATTAATTGTTGGGCCAAGGTGCAAGTCGATCGGATGACCGGTCGTTCGGATGGCTGTCCGATCGGACAACAGTCCGATCGGACGACACTCCGTCCTGGTCGACCTGTTCGTCTTACACTTGGTTGTTTTGATTGTTTGTCGTTTTATCGAGACGTTTTGATAACATATTAAGCAACAGGAACCTTGTCAATACTTGGTACCCCTGATCAGACATGAATCACCCAAATCCGACCAGTTAACTGTTCGAGACGGTGTTCCATGTTTAACCCGAAATCGGTAGTCTCTTGGATAGAATCCAGATCTTGAACCAACACCACCACAAGAATGAGTAGTAAGTCGGCACAAGCTTCGATTCTATCGATTTTGAAGGCATTGAGTGTAAAAGAGTTGAAAGAAAGTTGGAAAACCATCTTTCAATCCTTTTCATTGTGAATATGTTTAGATCTATGAAAGATCTTTGTTTGTTTATGTGGAAATCGGTTAGATCTAAGTTGTTCTTGGTGGATTGAGGCCAAAACATAAAGTTCTCAAGAACACATGATGACCTTATCCTAGAACGCTTTGAATCTTGATGATTTCACGGTTAAAAGTTAAGATTCAAAAGATAGAAAGGTGTAGGAGTGCGTGTAGATTAAGGAAGTACAGGATTTAGGACGAGTTCTTACCGGAATCGCGAGAAATCTGAAGAAAAGTGGGGAAGATGAGCTGGTCGGAGGAGAGTTGCCAAAAGTGGAAAGTATGATGGTGACAGTGGGTATTTATAGGGTTTCCGAAAAAGGAAAGGGGAGGAGAGGGGCTGGTCGATCGGCTGGCCACCTGGTCGATTGGCCACTTGTTCAAGTGTTTGGTGCGACGAGTTTTGCCGTTTCGATTGCGATTGCGGGCGTTGCGATACGAGAGGGTTTCCTAGTCAAATTACTTTTAATCCCAACTACTATATCAACATACAAGCATCCTTATTTCATATTCGTTTAGCGTTTGCGATTGAGTTTTCAATTGCGTTTCGATTGATTACCACAACATAACATAAATAAACACACACAAGTAACACATAAGGCACACACACACGTATAACAATAACCAAAATGCGTAAATTCGAGTTGCGAGTGCGATAGCGATAAAGCGATTAAACATGCGATAAATAGCGACTACTATGCGATTATTAATAGATACTCCACATAATACAACTAAAGCGATAACAAAATAGGCTAATTACAAGTCAAAGAAGTCAAAACAGGAATTGAGCAAGGAGAGACATATCGCTATTAGCAATCTTTTCTTCCTTTGACTTCAATCTTGACTTTGAATTTGACTTTCGAAACACGGGGTGTTACATTAAAAACAAGGTTGTGACATCTAAAATCAGAGGTTAAAACCTCATAAACATTCTGTTTTGTTTGGGTTTTAACCCACAAGTAATGAACAAGCTTAAGGCTTGATGTTTGTGTGATTACAGGACTAGCTTGGGCTATCCTACTTGAAAATCCACACATTACTTGATGTTTTCCTTAGATTAGTTGTAATAATTTCATTCTTTATTGTATGTTCATGACCCTCCTTGATTGTCTATGACAACAAATGTAGTGGTGAACCCCAAAGAGGTACCTAAATGGAAGACTTGTTCTTCCTACCTCATGCATGACTTATGTGACATACAAAGAGGTTCCTAAATGGGGGATTCATCCTCCTACCTCATGCTTGACTTATATGACAATATAACATCTATATAACTTATATAATATATTCAAGTAACCAAACTCTTGATGATGAACTAGTGGTCATTTGTCAAGATAGTAGGTTGCATCATCTCAGGACCATAATGCTTGTCACGATTCTAATGGGCTTTTGTCCCATGAAAACATTTAAACTCTTTCGAGTTTCATAGTGTCAAGAACAAGTATCATGTGTGCTAGATGATTACTTTCTCATATGTTATTTTCATGTAATTTAAACTCTGACTCTTTAATCTTCCGTTAAACTCTCCATACTCACCCACCTATGTTTCTTCGTGTAGAAGGACAAGGTGCTCCATTCTAATCAACCAAATACTCGCGGAATATCAAGTAGGAAGCTTGCAAAACCATGAGTATACTCGATCCCGTTTTACTTTTTATCACTTTGGGTGCAACATGTATGTTATACGACTTCACACAACACTTAAACTATTTTAATCTCAATCCATGCTTAACATGAAACTATGTGATGCTTGTTAGACTTGTATGCTATGTGAACTCTTTGTGTCGATATATGCTTCATTAACTTTGCTAGCCTACCTTAACAATTATAGCGCTATAGGATTAACGCACCGCCCACGAAACTTGGGGTATTGTTAAGTTAAACATGTTAACCTCCCCTTATTCTTTGGGATAGGAAAAATTAACGCATTGGATTCTTTGGTTTGAACATATAGTACACCGTTTC